>VDFB02066562.1:32979-209255 GCA_007258455.2 Sequoia sempervirens
CTAGATCTAAACCAAAGAGAAAAAAGGACTTGGTACAAAACTTTTGTGACCATATGAACAACTCAGTCCTTACTTTGACTCCTTTGAACTTTGACAACTCTGATGATGACATTCCCTTAGTTTATCCCCAACTCATTGATTGAGACCAACAAGACACACCCATCTTAGACATTTTTGAGAATGACGAAGCAATTGCTGAGTTCTTGGGATTACGAGAAGGCATACCTAGCGGTGATCACAAGGCTGGTTTTACCATTGAATTGGACAAAAAAAAATATTTTGGGGAATTTTTTCAACCCTTCATTCACAAAAATGAGAAAAAGAATAAAAAAGACAAAAAAATGAGTCTCTAGGTGAAAATTGAAATGCGCCTCTAGGTAATGAAAAAGAAAAAATAAAGGGTGCATCCGAAGGTGAAAACCTCTCTTAGGTACCTAAGGATGGAGGTTTGAACATTCTCCCATTTGCACAGGAAAATTCACCCATGCTCATTGAAGAATCAGTAGAAGTCAACATAGGCACATAAGAGAATCCTCAATTGGTTTATTTTGCACTATCATTGGCAAAAGAAGAGCAGCCAAAACTCCGAAACTTCTTCACAAAGAGATAAATAATTTTTTCCTAGTCATATGTAGACATGCCTGGGCTGGATCTTGAACTTGTTCTAGATCACTTTCCCTTACAACCAAGTGTAAAACCAATGAAACAAAAAATGAGGAAAATGCACCCACAAATTGCTTTACTAGTCAAGGTAGAACTCAAGAAACTGTTAGACGATGGTTTCATTAGATCAATCGACTATGCAGATTGGATTTCCAATCTTGTACCAGTCACTAAACAAATAGGGGCATCCACATCTACACAGATTTCAAAGATATCAACTAGGCTTTCCCTAAGGATGACTTCACTTTGCCTAACATTGACATGATAGTAGACATGATAGCAGGATATGAGATGTCCCTTATGGATGGATTTTTAGGATATAATCAGATCAGAATTGCAACCGCAGACCAACCTAAAACAACTTTCACATGTCCTTGGGTAGCGTATTGTTGGAATGTTATGCCCTTCAGACTCAAGAACGCTGGAGCAACCTATCAGCATGCCATGACCACTATTTTTCATGACCTTGTACACACTCTTGTGGAGGATTATGTCGATGACCTTATAGTTAAATCAAAGACAAGGGAAGAATATTTATAGGTTTTAGACAAGATATTTCAAAGGCTAGAAAAGTATAAAGTGAGACTAAATCCCAAGAAATGTGTGTTTGGAGTGAAATTAGGAAAGCTTTTAGGGTATATCATTTCCAGATGAGGCATTGAGGTGGATCAGACAAAGGTAAAAGCAATCATAGATATGCCTCCACCAACAAATCTTAGTCAACTAAGGTCATTACAAGGAAGACTGCAATCCATCAAAAGATTTATAGTGCAGTTAGTAGATAAGACACATCCCTTTCAACATTTACTTAAGAAAGGGGTACCCTTTGCATGGACAGTTAGGTGTGAAGAGGCTTTTCAACTAAACAAAGAATATCTACTCACACCACCAATCTTAATGCCACCTGTTGAAGGATGACCATTGATTCTTTATATTTCAGCAACCCATTCATCACTAGGAGCATTGCTTAGACATAATAACAATGAAGGTCATGAAAGGGCAATATACTACATCAGTCGTACTTTGGTAGGTTATGAACTAAACTACAGTACCATTGAACATGCTTGTCTTGTGGTAGTATTTTCTACTCAAAAACTAAGGCACTATATGCTCAATCATCAGACAATGCTAATTTCCAAGATAGATCCTCTAAAATATCTTCTCAACAAAGCAACATTAACAGGGCGTCTAGCCAAATGGGTTATGATACTTAGTGAGTATGATATCTAGTACGCAGAGAGAAAGGCTATTAAAGGATAAGTCATTGTTGATCAGATAGCTGACACACCAATACAAGTAGATCACCCATTAGTTATAGACTTTCCTAATGAGTTTATATTCATAGTTGACACAAACACAACATGGAAACTATACTTTGATGGCTCACATACAAACCATGGCTCAGGGGCTAGTATCCTATTTCTCATACCATAGGGTGATTCCATCCCTAAGTCATTCAGGATTGCATTCCCATGTACTAACAACATAGTAGAGTATGAAGCTCTAGTGATAGGGTTGCGCATGGCAGTCAAGTGGCAAATTAAAAACCTATAGGTATATGGTGATTCTCAACTAGTTATCAAAAAGGTAAATGATGATTATGAGACTAAGGATGAGAAGCTTGATCCATACAAACACATGGCAGATAGTTTTAAGGAGTACTTTGACAAGGTGAAATTTCATCAGATACCTCGTTTTTTAAATAAGGCAGCAGACGCTATGGCAACTATTGCATCACTTCTAGACATTCCTAGCAATGTGCCTAAGTTCGGGTTCTTGGTAGAATAACTGTTGGTCCCGGCCTACGATATCCCAGATTCTGAGATGGTATGTGACATTGTTGGTCTTGATTCCCCATGGTACAAAGATATCTATGAATACCTTCATGCCGAAATCATACCCCCTGGCCTTTCAAATAACCAACGTAGGACATTCCTTTGCAATTCAGCCAAATACACCATCGTTAGAGACACCCTATATAGATGCTCTTTAGATAATACCCTGCTGAGATGTCTCGATTCCAAAGAAGCTCAAGCAACCTTGTATGGGGTACATGAGGGTATATTTGGTTCCCATTCTAGCAGTCCTACCTTAGCTAAAAATATTATGAGACTGAGTTACTATTGGCCTCCTATGGAAAAGGACTCATATATCTTTGTAAATAAATGTTGCCAATGTCAGGTACATGGAGACTTGATACATACACCAGCATAGGATCTCAGTCCCATAACATCACCATGGCCCTTTTCCCAATGGGGACTCAACCTCATAGGTAAGATCCATCCCACATCATCCAATGGCCACAAGTTCGTCATAGCTATAACCGAGTATTTTATGAAGTGGATTGAGGCTATTCCCATGACATTCATCATCGGCCCACAGATCTCTAAGTTTATCCTGAACTATATCATCTTTTGATATGGTGTCCCTAAGTCCATAATCACAAATAATGGCCATCCATTCAAGAACCAAGAATTCCACCATCTTTGTGAAGAATTTCATATTCAACATCATTTTTCCACCCCATACTACCCACAAGGTAACAGCCAAGTAGAGGCATCTAACAAAACTATCATTAGAATCCTTAAAAAGACTGTCAATGATGTTGGTCATGATTGGAATTTACAACTTAATCCCACCTTATAGGCTTATCACACAAGTATCTGTACTCCCACTGGCACCACGCCATATTCACTAGTATTTGGTTCTAAAGCCATTCTACCTATTGAGGTCGAGATTCCTTCCCTGAGGGTATCCTTGAAAGGGAACATTGATGATGAAGAGTACCAGATATCAAGACTACATGAGTTAGAATTCCTAAATGAGCGAAGATAGAAGGCATTGGACCATATCCAAGCATATCAAAATTTCCTTTGTCATAGCTATAATAGGAAGGTTTGAACATAAACTTTGATATTGGTGACCTGGTCTTAATGGAGAACCCAAAGAATCAAGCAAACAGAGAGAAACCAGGGAAATTTGAACCTAACTACTTAAGACCTTATATTATTACAGAAGCCTTTGGATTAGGAGCATATCAACTCTCTACTCCTGAAAGAGAACCATTGTCAGCACCCATCAATAATCTTCATCTAAAGAAATTCTATGCATAGCTTATGAGAGTCTTGTCTTAATTAGCAAAAATACAAAAAAAAAATCAAAAAAATTGCTACCTAGGTGAAAACCTAGAAAACAGGCATCTTGGTAACACCAAAAAAATTAGAAAATCTAGAAAATAGTAAAGAGAAATAATTCGTCCAATAGTGAAAACCACTTCGGTGGTGCTTTGGATAAGTACCATGGTGAAAACCTAGCAAACAGGTGCCATGTGTAGTTGACTCTGCTCCTTTGTCTACTATTATTCCAATCTAACTTCCTTGTACATAGTCCACATCCCTGTACCTACTATTTATCCTTGTACATATCACATATTTTTCCCGTACATTACTTGTACATACCATTCATAATAAGTGGTAGTCTTTTCCATAACTTGGAATGATTGACATCGAGTGCATTTCATATCCCCCATTTATTTTATTCATAATCAATTGGTATTATACTCGACTGGGGGCAAACACTGGACCTATGCCATATTGGTTCAAAAATTGGCTATTTTGAAGATGTAAAACCATAAAAAAATCCAAAAACATCACAAAATGTCCCGAGAAAATACAAAAAAACATTTGAAAACTTCAAAAAGACAAAAAAATAAAAACATGTCAAAAATCCAAAAAAAAAGTCGGAGTCAAACACACTTGTCAATTTTTGTCATTTGTCAAACTATGTTGCCTCTACGACTGGACATAGGCAAGGCCATCTGTTGGTGTGCCCCTGAGGCATTAGGTGAGTCATTTTCAGTTTGTCTGTATAAAATCATGATTCAATCCATATGTATATATGACAAGGTCATTGGTCTTGTCGAACTACAAGGTCTCTGCATGTACAACGTAGGCAAGGCCATCAATCGACGAGCCCCCAAGGCTGCACTAGGTCAGCCCATTATGGTTCATCACATTTACTATCACACACGTCTTTTAATTGTATTAAGTCTTTTCAGTCAAAGTCAAGTCGAACTATGAGGTCTTTGCATTTATAAAATAGGCAAGGCCATCAAGCGATGAGCCCCTGAGGCCGCACTAGGTCAATCCTTTAGGGTTCATTGTCACACACAGTCAATTGTCAACACATCATATCAAGTCATGCATCAATCTAGTGAACAAGTCAACAATGTCTCTAAGTCAAACCAAACAAATTTCCAAAGAAATAACCAAAATAGATCAACTAATGTCTGCTACAAGATGTTTCCTTCCTAGAAATAGACATCATCAAAACAATCAACCTGTGTCTTATTCAGGATGAGTCCTTCCTAAATACCGATATCAACAAAACAATCTATGTCTTATACAGGATGAGTCCTTCCTGCATATCGACATTGTCAAACAATCAAGATAGCCTTACACAAGTTATCATATCAATGGCATCAGACTCAACGTCTTATACGATACATGTCTTTCTGAAACCATGCTTTTTCATGCCTTATACAAATAGTCATAACATCGAAACCAGATTCAAAGTCTTATCTGGTATGTGTATCTCCTAAAACCAAGCTTTATAAATCAATCCTTTTATCAATCAAAACGAATCAAATAAACAGATCAAGTTTTGGAAAATATTTTACTGGATTTTTGACTTTATGGCTTATTTATCTTATCATTTCATTTGATGTTATGATGGGAATTATGTTACTAGCTTTCTCAAGGATGTCCCATGAAGGATTTAGAGAAGCAACGATGTATTATAATTCTATTTTCTTTGACTATTTTCTATTGAAATTTCATTTTATGATTGGAATCCTATTACTAGCTTTCTCAAGGATGTCCCATGAAGGATTTAGAGAAGCAACAATGTATCATAATTCTATTTTATTTGATTGTTGTCTATCAACTGTCTTTTAAATTTTATTTTGAGTCATGTTACTAGTTTCCTCAAGGATGTCCAATGAAGGATTTAGAGGAGTGATGACGTCTCATGACCCATCTTTTATTTTGTTTGTTGTCTGTACTTTATCCTAACAAAAAGACTGGGGCAACTTGTACCCTTCGTATGAATTAGGACAATCCTTGTTTGCGATTGTCTATTGTTATCAAGTGGATGACCTTGTACGCCTTGATCTATGTCATATCATGGTGTTTCTCTCCATTTGTATTAATCCTGCCCAATGATGATAAAAGTGCAACGCCTTTAGTGATATGGAGAAACATCGAAGATTTCTAATACTAACACCAATCTCTTTTTTCTATTCATCTTCTTTCCACACTAACATTTCTTCTTTTCTGCATCTTCATCACCCTTATCTAATTTCCTATATCCTTTTGTCCTTCAAATCTTATTCATTTCAAGAGCACACTCGTGTTCTATGAACCTTCCTATCCTCTCGAGGGGGCATACCACTACCTCCTCGTCATCCTTCCTCATCCTACTTTTACTGGGCATATCTTTTTCTTTGACACAAGGCCAAAAAGACATTATATGAAAGAGCGGAAAATGTAGACACTAAAATCTAGTCTAAGCCTGCGACTTCAATATTCTTCATAATTCGTATTTCCATGATCATGATTAAATAATGTTAATTATTTAATTATTTTCTAAAGTCTTCATTTCATCTATTAATTAAATAATCCTAATTATTTAGTCAATTCTCATAACCTTAATTCTTCTATTAATTAAATAAACTTAATTATTTAGTTAAATCACTTTAACGTTTATTCAACTATTAATTAAATAATCTTAATCATTTAATTAATTCACTTTATCTTTATTCTATCTTGATTAATTAAATAAACATTCTTTATTTAATTACATCACTAATTGTCGATATTGGCATGGTGTGATGGTTTAAAGGTGGCATTGTTGTTCTCGCCACCAAGGTTCAAACCCCGTTGGGGTGGTATTGTTGAGTGGTTGTCTACCGGTTCATAGCTCCAGTTCAAAAGCATTTACCCCTTGAATAAAAAAAAAAATTACATCACTAATTAACTTTATCCTCCTTCAATTAAATAAATTCTTATTTAATTTACCTTTATCATATTTCGACTATAATTAAATGAATTATTTATTTATTTAATTATTCATTTAACCCCTTCATCACTTAATTAAATAAATTTTATTTATTCAATTATTCTTCAAATATCAAATCTTGAATTAAATGAATTATTTAATTCATAAATTCTATTTTAACGCATTCTTCTATATTTAGATAATTGTGTAAGTTATCTAAGTATTCACTTTGACTCGACTCAAGATCTATTTAAATTGATTAGTTAACTCTTGATTTAATGTCTGAGTTGCTTTCGCGAGTAATCTATTTGTCATATCATTCAATCATCTAGTTCTAACTCGTTTGTTTGTACATGCGTATTAATTAAATATCTTTATTTAATTAATTAAATCTTGTGTGTGTGTTCGAACAGAGCATTGCTTTTAATCTATCTTTATCTTGTCATGCAAAGATAATTCTTCTATTTTTGAATACCAAACTCGAAGATTAAATCATTTATTTAATCTTTATTTCTATTTATAATTTGTATCACTCATGTCACTACTAACAGTTATCATAAAGCATGTCTAATCTTTTGATCTTAACCGTCTGTTGATCTTTCGATCCTGGCCTATCATTCGAATGATCAATTTTCTATAAATTGATCACTCTTTCATCTTTTCAATCTCTCCCAAAATCTCATGACTTTTGGAAGCATATCTATTATTTGAATCTTCGATGTTTTGCTAAATCACTATCATAGGCTATACTTGCACAAGAGAAATTTGAGGGAAATTATACTACAATGACAAAATGGAGAAGGGAAATCGAGGTTATACATGGAATTACCTAGATATTGGGTGAGATTGTTCAGTTTATTTATGTTTTAGCTTTCTTTTGTTCTTTGTTGTTTAGCTTAGATTGCATTAAAGCTTGAATTGCATTATTGTGTGTTGTTTAACCTTTCATTGTATTTCTAGATGTTACACTAGCCTTTCACCATGCACTTGATATGCTTGAGTTTAAAAAGATTTTGAACATGGGGGAACAACGAACTAGAATATTCCACCATTTTGCAACTTTATTTTTGAAATCAGGGTGGGAATTCTACATTATCTGAAACTAGAAAGGGAACAAAATGATAGAAGATTGGTTGCTTGAGGTCAGCAACAGTGGATTGTGATCAGAAACCATCTTGGGCAGAGCCCAGAGAGTGGCACTAAGAAGGCTAGTCCAGTTACTAGAAAAAAGGAATCTATCTAATCTAACTTGAATCAAGTCCTCCCCCAGACGCCTATTGGTCCAAGTATAAGCTTGGCATGTTAAGTCTATGTCAATCAGGCCAGTAGAACTCATAAATATTTCTAGATTAGCCATGTTGTCAGAATAATCCACCAAACCATCGCTTTTCTCCAAGGGAAATAAGGGGGAGTTGAAATCCCCAGCCACTAGCCACCGATAACCACTATTATTTTTAACCTAGTTAGAAAGAACCTACCATAAAGCATTCCTAGTATTCCTCTGGTTGGGAGCATAAACGTTGATAAGCGATCAATAGCTGCCCGAGTAGGTGAAAGAAACACCAACACTACTCTAGCAGCAGAATAGTTTGGAGCCACTAAATCTAGAAGGGTTCCAAAGTAGAACAAGACCACCAGACGCCCCTTCAACATCACTATAGGAGTAAGTGGCCCTTGGCTAAAAATACTAAGCAACATTATCAAAATTTTCTTTTTTCATCTTGGTTTCTTGTAAAAGTAACACATCTATCTTATGTTCTAAAACATAGTTTTTTAGAGCAAGTTGCTTATGAGAGATGTTCAGCCCTCGCACATTCCATAGCATGACCTTCATGTTTTACCTTTCTGTAGTACACATCTAATGTCCTTTGTTTACCAATCGCTATCTCATTTGTGGTTTCTCTTAACCTCGTAAGTCTCTAGTTGGGCCTTCTAGGCTTGGAATCGCCACCCACATCCCTTTTTCTTCCTCCCTCTTTTCTTTGGGGTTACCCAGTTATCCTCTTCAGTAATATTCTCCAAATTCGAATCCTTAGAGTTGAAAGCTGTCACATCTCTAGTACCCATATCCTCCCAGATTTCACCCTCTTCCCCCATATTCTCACTAGTCCCTGCTGAAACCACCTCCAGCAGGGCACCACTAGCAAGCTCAACACCACCAAGAGTCAGGATAGAGGATAGATTGGCTACATCCAACACCTTATCACATGCCAAATTCTTATTCAGTAAAATATTAGCAAGGCTCGAAGCTGGATCAACACTGGTCTCCAACCTAGGAAGAGGAAAACAAGAGTTAGGGGGTTTAGACAAGTCTGTCAAGGTAGATTTTTCCAAATTACCAATAATCCGATCATCATTTTCTGGAGGAGAGTTAGCAATAGCAACAGAATCTCCCAGGTTAGGCTCCTTATTGAAGGAGGACTTACAATCAGAGATGAGGTGACCAGGTTTGGCACACTTTTGACAGTAGACCATAACATTTTCATAGCACACAAGCTGGACCCAGGTACCAAACTTAGAGAAAATCTGTTAATAGAGTTAGGAAGTGTTTTATTCACACTAATGTTCACACAAAAGCAGGAAAACACTAACCTCAACTTAGATTTGGTGATGGATTCAGAAGTAATAAAGTGTCCCAAGGAATCACCAATGCTTTTGAAGATTGATTCGTCCCAATATTCCAAGGGTAACCCAGGCAGGCGTATCCAAACCAAAGCTGACTTATTTAGATCCACAACAAGGTCAAACCCCGACTTCCAACGACATAAAGCCAAAATATGTTTTCCATAAACCCAAGGTCTAGAAGAGAGAAATGACACCAAATCTTCCAAGGCCATGAACTTGAAAAGGAAGAGACCACTCGACATAGCGCAGATGTCCACACTTTCCTTAAGGCACCATTTAGCAGCAGCTCATCTTCGAACCATATCAACAATGGGATAGAAGGAGAGAAAATGACCCACAACAACATTCTCCATGGAGGAGAGAATCCTATCATTGACTGTATTAGAGATAGAAAACTCTATTCCCAAAGCAATAACTTCCTCCTCAGAAGGAGGTAGAGGGTTTGAGCTCTATTTTCCATTGGTTAGAATATCCTTCCAACCTTTAGATTCTGGAAGAATCTCGATCGCTAACACTTCAACCGGAGACACGAGTGGCACCAAAAGATCCATAACCAAAGGACCGAACACTCCAGGAGAGGCTCCTGAGGGACATGAGTCTGCAAGATAGAAGACAAGGCTCGGGTCAAGGAGGATAGAGGGGGACCGTGGGGTACCCCCAGGGCAGAATCCACCATGTGTGCAGGTTGTTCAAACACAGACAGAGGAGAGAGGAGTGGGATGTTTCACATATTGTAATATAATGCTATATTATATTGTAATATAATATTATATAATATAATATAATATATTATATATATATAATAATGATATATATATTATATAATATTAAATACCTTATAATATAAATACAATATTATATAATATCAATATTCTATTATATTATTATATAATATTATATAATATATAATACCACCCACTCCCTCAATTCGAAATATTTTTTTTTAATTATCCACTTTCATATCATATTGTCTAATTTTTATTTGTGTGAGTAGTCATTTTTTACTCTACAATCAAATTAGTCACTTATGATGATTAAATTAGTCATTTATTTAGTCATTTATAGTTGTGTTGCAAAAAATGAGTAGAATTTAGTTATCTTTAGTTGTGACTAAAAGTTTTAGTCAGGTAGTCATTTATTTGCCAAATTCTACTAGTGTTTGTACTTCAACTTCCTGAGCTTTTGACATCGATTCCACTTGATCTAAATGCACCATAAGTTTTCCTAATTCTTGATAGGTTGTTTTAGTGTGCTTTAGGGAATGACACATTTTGCATGCATTCTTTGGAGTTTCCACAACAATATCTTGAACCCACTTGCCATACTTAAGAGTTAATATAAATTTGACTTGGAAGGGGTTTTGTAACATCTAATAACACACAAACCCTAACAAGTTTTTTGGGATTTCTAAAGAATGCCAAATTATGCTTAAGGAAAATGCCTATATGATTTTCCAAAATTTAGATATTAATTGTAGCTCTCTATACTCCAAAGCTAAAGCATGTAGTTGTATCCAAGATGGAACAAATTTAGCCACAAAATGTTTAGATCTAAAATTTAGCATCCATGCTTGCATACACAAACCAGAGCCTTCAAAAATCTAGGACTTTACATTGAAAACCTTATCTCTATGAGCTTTCTTATCAAAAAGTACAAGAAAAATTCCCTTAGCTTGATCTAGATAAAAAATTTGCATAGCCCCTTCCCATTCCTCATATAAAAGATCTTTCATTGTCTCTATATCTAAGATGAGATTCCAGAACTTACATATTAATGCTTTTTTCTGAAGATCTTGAACTTGACACTATAGCAGATCTTCTGAGATGGTAAGATTGGCAATCCCCTTTTGTTGTACATTACATGCATTGGCCTTTTTTTGCAACGAGGGCTCATTATGCTTGTAGTGTCAAAATATGTCATCGGTAATTGGGCCCTCCTAAAATTGAGCCTAATGATGCCTTGACTTAGTGTTCTAATATGTTTAACATACTCACATTAGGTCTTGGGCCCTTGTGTACTAATGAACATGAATGGTACCTTGCTAAAGTGTTGTGAAGTTTTGTAACACCCTTTCACACATTTTTGAGGTTTTATTAATTAATTACACCTAATAAATATCTTTCTAACCTTAATCATGCCTTATTTAAGGTGTTGTAAAGACTTGTAACACATTTTCACACTTTTCTATGGTTGTCATTAATAATTAGGCTTCTTTATGCTTTAATTGGTCTTATTTTGCATCCACAAGCCTCATTTAATGCATTTTTTTGAGGATGGTCTTGATATAAATCAACATCCAGTCACAATTCAGGTATTTTCAAGTTGTGTGGCCTAGATTTAGTGTTTTGGGACTCATTCGCCACCTTGGGTGAATGAGTCCCACCTATTTTTTTGGGTGTCGAATTTGGTTTCACACTTTTCTAAGCATTTTTAAAAATTATCCCAAAAATTATGCCTAATGGGACTCATTCACCACCTTGGGTGAATGAGTCCCATGTGGCCAAAAATCAAAACTAATTCAAAATTTTGGTGGTATTTTATCCTCCTAGATCTTATGTTAGCTTCTAGTATTGTAATTTTGGGAATTCTTGCATAATTAAGTATAAATTATACAAGGTTCTTTCACTCATTTTCACCTAAGACTTTTGTGAGAGCATTCGTAATAGCAAGTTTGAGTTCATGAGAGCATTCAAGCATTCACAAGAGCATTCAAGTTTATTCAAGAGAATATTATCAATCATTCTAGAGCATTATTCAAGCATCAAGCATCATGTCAAAGATTTCATGCATCATGTTTGTTTTTGAGCTAACAATTATGATGTAGGGTTTTACGATTCAAGATAGAATTTCATGCAAGGCCTATATCCATTAGATCCATCTGATACATGCTTTAGCACTTCATTGTTCGGGTTTTGTGAGTTGCAACATCCCATTTTGTTCATTCATCATTCTTCATTCCTATTTCCTTCTATTTCAAGGTTTGATTAACAAAATGGGGTTTGACCAAGGAAAAGCCCTATCCACTAACAAAACAAAATTTTTCCCTCTCTTTAGTGTGTGATTTGCAGGTTTAGATTGAAGAAACATTGAAGAGAAAGTTTGGAGAAAGTTGTCAAAGTGCCTAAAGTTGTCATTAAGCATTGGAGAACATTAGAGGACACCTACAAATTGATTTATAGAGATTCGGAGCCAGAAACCTAAAGAAGCAGATTTAGCATATCTTGAAGACCAAATTTAGACCCTGAAGTCTTAGAAAACCCTAACTAGACTAATTCGCCACTTTTGGAAAATAAGTCCTAGTTTAGGTCAAAATTTAGATTTTTGCAGATTCAGATACCTATTTGCCAAATTCTTGTTCTCGCATAGAAACCCAAATTCTGGACTGATTCACCCAGGTTGGCGAATGAGTCACACTCAACATTAAAGATAGAATTTCCAGTATTCCAAACCTCCTTTCAACCATCATCAGATTCTCAAGTGCACACATTTTATCTCACAGCTTGTTATTTTTTTTGCATACATTTCTAGGTCATTTAGTTGAAGTTTGCATTGAATTATGGTTAAGCATTTTGAGTTGCATTTCATTTATCTTTCCAAATCTTAACTTGGTGGTGAACCCATCATTAGCTTACATTTAGCACCTAGGACAACCCTATTGCAAGATCTCTTTCTCCTTTGCGTTGAGATCTCTAGGATTCGTTCTTGAATGAGAGAGAGTGAAGTTGTCATTCTAGGTCCTAAACCCTAGAAAAGAAACAATTTTCCACCTTTCAATGCTTCACATCCTTTCACCTCCATTGCAAAGTAGTTTTGTTGTTTCCACGTGCTCTTTTTTACTACCCTTCTTCCTAGCAACCCGTTTATTACCCTCTTCTTTCTTTGGATTCCCCGCATGATGCTCTTGAATCTGTCTTTTTCTTCATCTATTCATCAGCTTCCTTTGGGGAATTATGTATCTACAATGTTGATTTGAGAATAGAATCTTGATCTTGTTGATTCTTCTTAATAACTTACCTTTCAAGATTCCTATTACTGTGAGCTTCACCATTTCTATTGATATGATTATCTTGTATATTTTTCCTTTCAAGATTCCTTTTTCTTTGGTCTTCAACATTCCTACAATCAATTTTCCTTTTAGATGCACCCTTTTGGCATTCTCCTTTTTTTTCAAAGACAACTTTCATCTAAGAGTTGACCCTGGGATGAACCTTCTTGCCCTGCCATTGCTTTCGATGTTGGATTAGATTGAAAGGAACATCTCTATTTTGAGGTGCATAATGTGCAAAAGATCTACCTTGATGATGGGATTCCTGTTTAGATAAAAGTCTAGTCAAAGATAGTTTTGTGTAATAACTTGATCAAAGATCTGATTCACTTTGTTTGTAAAGTCGTTTCAGAAACCCTGGCTTTTGTTCATACTATTTCTACTTAAAATCATCCCTTCTTGATTGAATGAATCCTCCATCTTCACAAATGTCAAAAAATTCCTACTTGCCTCTAACTAGTCACCTATGAGCACGAAAAGGAACCCAATTTGGCTTTGAAAAATTAGTTCCTTATAACATACATTCCACGCCTTGCATGTTGCCAGATCGAGTTGCCATATGGTCCATGATGTTGGGGAATCTATTTACCATAGCCTCAAGGGCCATGAAGAGGTAGATTCCTACATCGTTTTATAAGAACTTACCATTACCCTACCATTTTTGCTACTCAATTTTACTGTTACCCTACCATTTTTGCTGCTCAACCATTTTTGGCTTATAGAAATATTAGGATCCCTACAGTTCATCCACAGATAATTGAGTTAAATCTTTTGATTCTTCAATGGAAACTACAATTGCATCAAATTTACTAGGAAAACTTTTAAGAACCTTTTTGACCACCATTTGATCAATCATGTAGTCCCCATGTGTATAATTCTTTTTGTTTTATTTTTCTCTCTACTATCTTCTTTGCAACTCTAAAGCCAAATTCCATGACCTTTGCTACCATCTTCCCTACCATGCTAGAGAATAGAACATTTGAAACATAGTAGGGAATTACTTCTTCCATCTTCCAAACTTATTACAAATTACAAATTATTCCTCATGCTTGCAACATTTGGTAGGGACTATGATCGTAGTGTAGCCCTTCTACATATTAAGAGATCAATTGAACAAAATTTTAATAGAAAAAACTAACTTTATTTGCAAGAGATGATACAATTAAGTTTAATCATGCACTTTGTCAAGATTTTTGAGCTATATTTACATATATTTTGAGTTAATAGCATCAATTCTTTTACCAACTCTCATCTATCTTTACTTCTTCCATTGACTCTACTAATGACTATGCACTTTTCCTATTTATTATAGCTATATTAACATTTATCTTGATTTATTGTTCTATGTTACTGGCAATTCGATGTTTTGGTTTTTTAATCTTTAATAGGCCTTTGTGTATTTTCCTAAAGTGGAGCGCAAAGAATAAAGATGTTATAGGTCAATAATATTTCAATCCCTTTATGACTATGTTTATTCCTTGAGTTGTCTAAATACTAAAGAATATAACTTAGTCACAAATTTTCCTCGAGTTATCTATGATCTAGAGAAGTTTGTGTTATCTCTAAGGGAAGTGGGCCTTAACCCATAGGTCAATCTCTATGTGTAGGTGGAGTATGCATAACACTTTTGGATTAACTTATGCTTGTGTTGTAGCATATGTTTTGGTCAATTCAATTGAGTCTTAGAGTATATTTCCATTTATGACTTTGCAGCCACTCTAGTGATTCCTTGGCTACCTAGATGATCCTAGCCAAGAAGATCTTCCCTTAAACTACTTTTCTTATATGGAAACTTGTACCATTTCCATTTTTGGGGGGGTTTATATTTTATTTTACTATGTTAGAATGCACATTGGTATAGGAAAATATACATTAAGAAACTTTGCATATAATTTGGCAAATAAAAGAAACTCCAACTACTATCTAGTCAAATAATCTTACATGATGCATCCATGTAAGAAGGAAGCTAATAGAAAATTGTTGTAACCTATTAAAAAGGTGGTGTAATGATGATGATATGCTATCACACCCACTTTCCAAGATTCCACTCTAGGATAACCCTAGAGATCTCAATGCAAAAGAGAAAGAGATCTTGTAATAGGGATGTCCTAGAGACTGAATATGATCTAATGAAAGTTTCACCACCAAGTTTAAACTTGGAAAAGACAATGAAATGAAAGATGAAATGAAAAACCCTAATTCAATGCAATAACCTTAAAGATAACCTAAAAATTCGAATAAAATGGAACAAAAAAGCAACAAGATGAATAGTGTGCACCACAAAATCTGAAAGTGACTGATTGCAACTTTGAAGTACTAGAAAATTTGACTTTTTGACCAACAGGGACTCATTTTCCAACCTGAGTGAATCAGTCCCAAATCTGGATTTTTGTTTGGAAGTCTATTTTAGGAAAAGGGTATTTGAATCTACAAATAGATCTAGCAAACAACTACAGTGGAATTCATTCGCCACTCTTGGCGAATTAGTCATGTTCTTCTTTTTTGGGAATTTAAAGTTTTGATCTGCACTTCAACAACCGCTCTTTCCTTCCAACTTGAGTTTCAGAGCTAAATCTGCGAAAATACCTGTAAAATAGAATATAAAATTGATTTGCTAATGGGGGATTTTCCTTGGTCAAACCCCTAGTTTGGTAATTAAACCTTGATAGAAATAATGAAATGTGCATGAAAACCTCAGCCTTAAGTGTATCTAAGACTAGGAAATCTGAAGCATGATGCAATTCTATTCTAATGTGCAAGAATATGATGCAATAATGGAAATGTGAAGATGAATGATTCACTTAGAGTGATCTCTAATCACCCCAAATGAGCCCTAATGATGTTTGTACCTTCATTAGGCTGAATCTAGAGTGATAATAGAGGATGGAATCACTTAGGAAACAAGTCTTTAGGCTTGGATTGATGGCTAATTGCATCTCCCCAACCTAGAATCCATCATGATTCACCTTAGACAACCATGATCAACCCTTGACAATGCTATATCTTGAGTGAAAGTGATCTTGAAGACCTGCAAAAACACTTTAATACTGCTCCAACGCTTCAACTTTACTTGCTTTTGAAACTTGAATGTTCTTGTGAAAGATTGCTCAAAGACTCTTGATGCTTATCTCTTAAAAATATTTTCTCAAAATTTCTTAGAATGATAAAAATGGCTTCAAAACTTGCTTATATAGGAATTAACAGCTAATTGACAGTTATTTAGATCTCAAAGGCCGACTTCCATCAAAAATTTGAATTAAAATGGTGAATTTCCCGCTTAAACTTGAAAAAGACCCCAAAGGGGACTTATTCGCCACCCTTGGTGAATGGATCCCACCTAAGGGGACTCATTCTCCCAAGGTGGCGAATGAGTCCCACCTTAGCTTTTTGAGGTGGATTTTCAAGATTTTCAATGTTTTGAATGATTTTATGGAGTTTTTAGGTGAAATGAGCCCCAAGATCCAAAAGAATGGGTCTTAGGGGCCTATAGATGATGATTTAAAGGATAAATAATGCAAGGGTACCCAAGATAGGTCCAAATTAGACCAAAAACTATACTATCTCGAAGAAGGGAATAAAATTTTGGTGGTCACATTTAGCCCCCACTTTAGTGCCTATATGACTCTACGTGCATATGTATTTGTAAGCTAAGGGATTATAACCAATACACTTTATCTCATAATAAATGCTTATTCATGAAACGGGAGAATGAAGCCCCTAGTATAGTTATCTACAAAACCACAACGTTAGGAACCGCATCTTGCAACATAAATTCATTAGTTGTCCAAAAGTCCTCTTTATCTAACTTTTTTCTATAAATGACATTCAAGGACCTAGATGTATGCCCCCCCTTGATTTTTCTTTCTTAACGAAGGTGGAATCAAGGTAGCATTCTAGCCATGTCGAATAATGATAGATAGTTGGTGAGGTTGGGAGTGGAACCATGATTCCAACACAACAAATGATGTTAAAAACGGAGCTATCTAGCACCCATTATGTTGATTTGAATGAAACACACTTGTTAACCCTAATATAGTAAAAACCCTAATTTCAACTTATATAAGGGAAAAAAATGAAGTAAATTCTAACTATTTTGTCCTTTACCTTTTTTTAGCTTGAAAGTGATTGAAGAGTAGTCAAAGATACCAAGCCGATGGGATTACAGGCCTGCAAGACTAAAGGTCCTACGAGACTAGGTGGCACACAGTGAGCAGGTGGCACACAACGAGCACTATCATGACGTGAGTTGAATTTTCTGCCTTAGCTTTGTCTATACATATTTATTTGATGATTTTTTACACATTTCATGAAGTGTCCCAAAAGGGGTCTAAAGTGTCTAGGACCTTTAGGAAATTACACTAGAACAACTTTAGTACACTTTTTTAGACAAGAAAAATTGACATCATGCATATCTAACTAAGCATATTCGCCCATCAATTAAATAAACCAAGTTTAATTGATTTAATCTCTAAAGATCGTCCATCTAAAATTAAATAAATTAACTTTATTTAATTTGATCCTATCATTATCCCCCTTAGCTAAATAAATCAAATATTTATTTAACTAAATCTTTATCACCTTTCATCTCCCTTTGATTTGATTTAAATCCCTAAATCAAGTCAAATTGGTCAAATCATCCTAATCATCATTAAACTAATCTAACCATGATTAAATGCTAACCCTAACCACTTGCATTCTCTAGATTTTGCCACTTGCACCAATAAATCAATTTATTGATTTATTAAATCAGCATTTTCACTCAAACATGGAATATTTCCTCAAGTTTGAATTCAAAAACAAGTGGGCATGTACATCCAACAAGTCATTTATGAGCTCTTACATGGCTCTTACATGTCCCTTGGCAAAGTCAAACTAAGAATTAACTCTTAATTTCAAATTTCAAATTTCCCCCTCTTGGGCACATTTCCCAAATCTTGCACATGCATCAACCACTCACAAGATGACAAGTGTCTCCATCTCATTGGCTTGATTCTTTATCCCACATTCATCCATTTGGCCAATCTCTCATCAAGAAAATCTATAAATGAAAGCTTCATCCTTCATCAAATCAGCTACAATCTTATGCAAAGTTACTCTCTTCAATTGAGAGCTAATTTTGTCCATTGCATCCTCATCACCAAGCTTATCAAGGATTGGGAAAGGGCTTCTTTCTACATCAAAGAAGCACCAATCCACTATGGGATAGATATGTATCTTGTTTTTATGCTCTCAATTAGTTTGTATTGTTATCTTGTTTATGAAGGCATGATGCATTATTTCATAGGAGTAATTAGTGAGTTTGCATGAACTAATCCATAGTATGGAGTTTAAGCTTTGTGCAGATTTGCAAGGTGCTCACATATTGGCGCTAGGAGGGAAGATTTGGTTTGTTTAATCTAACTTATATGATAATGTTTGTCCAGGTTTAACAAATGCAGATTTTCATAAATTTCGTGCAGGTTGAGCAATCATTGCATTCTAACTGCAAACTTCATTTGCTTGAAATATTGATGTCCCTGCGAATCATTATCTATTACAGTGTCTCGAGTTATGAGAAGTCTCTTAGTTGTCTCTTAGTTGTGTTATTTGTTTTGTTTAGGTGTATGTTAAATGGTTCCTGTGCCTGTTTCATAGTCCCACTTCTGCATACATTGTGGTGTCAAAACTTTAAAAATCTCCACATTGTGATGGTGGATTCATTCAATGAATCTTACTGTTTGAGATATGTCTAGATCTCATTCGAATCACACAACAATTACCTCATGAATGCTGGCTTGAAAGTCCAAGAAATTATTTTCTATTTTAAAATCGCTATGCTTGGCTCCCTAGGGCGCTTCAAACATGGATGCTTTAATTCAACTCCTTGATATTAAATACCAGTCAGTATTTTGCAGCTATGATTTGACATAATACATTGATGGTTCACTGCAGTCACATTTTTCTTGAAGGAATTATGTCTAATAGTTTGCACGCCTTCCCTATGCTTCTGCATTCTGCATACGGTACATTCTGTCAAGTAGTTCATCACGCCCTTTGCCTAGAAGTTCACCTGCTACCTTTGCCTACGTTTTAGCTTTCTTGAGCTCGCGAGGGGAAGATGTTGGTCCAAGATATGGTTGCGACTCTTTCTAGCACAAAGGATACATTCAATGCCTCCAACCTCTAGAAATTGATAGAAGAAATGCACCCACGATGGATAGACTTCTCACACATCTTGCATTCCTTCTAAATCGATACTGAAGATATTAAAATCTTGAGTAAATTTTTTTTTGCTAATCACCCTTCAATCCAACAAGCTTGCGAATCATATTTCACCACGTATCTATTTTTCTCCAGAGTGCAAACCCACGGTTCCAAGCCATGTCTCCAATATATTATTAATGAAATTTGTCTCACATTTTTAGGTGCATTAAATCGTCCAAGTCGGTCACTTTTCTATTCCAAAGGGCTCTTCTAAATTCACTAGTTCAGGAAAATCTCATGGCTGCCAGCATCATATATAGGTATGGCATTTACTCCAACCACTCCCATGGTCGACTCAACCTACCATCTTTGGTGCGATTAGGTAGGAGGATTTTGTGGCGTATCTTGCAAACAGTGTATTCCATGAGATCACATTTCAGAGAGGCAATTTGTCAAGCAGTTCACGTACCTTGTCAATGATTTCAAATTTTTGAACACATATCTACCAAAGATATGACAGTCCACAAAAGTCTTCTTGATTTTTTGTGTGCCCAGGAATTTATGGCACTGTTTCTTAACCTGCCAATAGCATTTACTAGAAAGATTTTTTGATAAATCCATTTTGTGCATATCCTGTAATAATTGCATTCCATTAGATGACATTTTGTTTATGTATCCTACATTTTCTTTAAGCATTCTGCCAACTCTCTCTCCCACAAAAAAGACAGTTACTTGTGGCGTCCATTTGTGTCTGATTGAACATTGATTGATGCAGATTGGAATAAAGGAGGTAGGCAGAGTCTTTAAAAAGTGAGCTCTGCCATATCTACTGGAGGATCCACCATCGATCAAATCTATCTTGCATAAAAGGTGTCAACATCAACTGACATTATAGCTATAATGCTGCTATCAACTGACGTCAACTTGGAGATTTGCTCAGCAACATTATAGAAACATTTTCTTGTGAATCTACGTGGCAAAATTATAGCTAACAGGTTGGTATTATATCCTCCATAGAGATCTACGAGATGATAGAAACTATAAATTTATTATAGGCTACACATTTATTATAGACTATGTAGTATTCTATTGAAAATATGTTGAGTTTCTGTGAATGCCCCATGATAAACATTCCGAACTTCTTCTTGTGAAAAACGTGTGTGAGCAATAGGTTATTTAAAGATAGAAAACACATATCCTGATGTATGAGAAAATAGTAGTCAGTATTTATATCCAACTGCAACACAGTAATCAAATAACATCCACTAGTGTATTTGTTCTCACAGATGAGGCTTTCCTAGTCAGTAAGGAGCTACCTTTGACTCACCTTGAATATATTGTAATTGATTGTTATTTCAAATTCTAACTAACATGATTACAAATCGTTGTTGAAGGTAACTTTTTATGGTTTCTTGGAGCTCATGAACTGAAAAAAAATGCTTATCACTTCCTTTAGTATGCTTAGAATATTGATTGAATCAGTGATGGGAAGTTTTTGAGTTTTCACCAACTCATTGGGTTTGTGGTTTCTCGACTGCAAGTTTGGCGGTGGTTGGACCTATTTATTGTTTTTGGGGAGCACTAATTTTCTCAGATATATGGTTCATAGTTTATGGTTTGTTTGTTTCTATTCTATGGATGTTGACTTTGTCGATGGTTGGGTTAATCATTACTCATTCAGTTGATACCCATTCATATACATCTTTAAATATGTTTGATTTATATCTATTGACGGTGTTGACTTTTTTATGACTTAAAGGATACGTGATCTGCAAGCAGGCTCTATTGTGGACTGGAATTAAATATTGTCTATCAAATTCAAAGGATGGCTGTAAATCTTATTTGTGATTGTTTTGTAATGATTGCAGGTTGACATCGGGGAATAACAGTGGTTTTCTCTCACATAAGAATCAAACAATAATCATATTGGATTTGGAGAAGTGCTTATCAAACTTGAAAAAGCATTTTTTAATGCTTATTGAAATAGCCTAAAGCATTCATTTGTTGATTTTATTTTATATTTTAAAACAACTCCAAATTTGGGTGTAAAATCAATCATTGTCTTCTTTTCAAAGTTGGATTAAAATTGAACCTTAGACACCTACTAGATTTCAATTTGGGCTAAAATTGAACAAGCAACTTCACATTTGACATTGGTTTTTTCAAACGAATCAAATCATTGCTTTGAAGGATAAAATGAATGTGTGACTCTATTGTTTTGTAATTATTTACACAAAGTAATACCATCAAAAGACGTATGCAATTCTCTCGCGCCTCACGGTGATCTTGAGAATCAAACTTAGGCTTTTGGTGACATTAAGTTGCATAAATAATTGTCCATACACACTTCGATTTGGGTTTAAAATTGAACATCTTCTGCGAGTGAGTAGAGCATCATCGCGTATATTCTCTTTCTTTGAGTCGTCAAAGATTGATCGAGTTACGGATTTTGTCTTTACTCGCTTTTGTTTATCCTAGAGGGCCTGCCTTGGGGAAAAAGTACTCACCCAAGGGAACGACTCAACCAGTAACACTCTAAATCCAAAAGTATTTCTAGCTGGGATATAAATGTGGGTATTGGAAGAAACGCCAATATCATGCGGCTGATTCCAACAAGATGGATCCAAAAGGGGACTCTTGTCGTATGGGTCAATCTCCACGAACAGAAAGTCCTTACTAGAACCCATGTGCTAGAATTTTCCAAAATCCTTAATCTATTTGTTGGTGCAAGAATGGTCATTCTAAAGCCGCCCCACACTTTTACAGTCTTTAGTAGAAATGGAAAACATGCCATGGGAGTTTCATGGGTGTTGATGCTTGGTTGCCCCGTATAAGTGAGTGTCGTGGAGGGTAGCCAGTGGGTTCAAGCATCTAACCATTAGCTAAAGATAAGCGTAGCTGGACTTTTCCAAGTGGGAATCCAACAAATATTCTCTTACACATCCATAGGGTTTGTACTTGTTCTTGGTTTGAAAACACACTGCTTTATTCGAAAACATTTGCAAACCAACATTCAACGAATCATCAAAATTGCAAACCCTTTAGGAGAGGCAAATATCTTTGAACAAATTCACATGTTATTGCTTTCCCTTGGGATTCATATCCTTAGAGGATTCTCAACATTTGGATTTCATCTCAATTTGCTTCTACTAAGGTCAACAATAGGTAGCATTTTCCTTAAATTCATCAAAGTTTCACATAATGTACCTTGTGAATTGAGACAAAGTTGAGACATTGGACATTCAGTTTGAAATATAATCAAGAGTGTGTTTGTGATAAAAGGAATCCATTAAGCAAAGATTAAATCAATTGGACCCCACACATGTGCTTGGCATCTTTTGGTCATGCAAACATTGGTCTTTTAATTTTGAACTACTCTTAGAGAAAAGCGTGTTCTTCACTATCTTGGTCTCGTAAACAAGTCCTTCCTAGGTTCTTTTAGGATCAAATCAAACACTTCATCCATCCAAACATTTATCATCTTCATCCCAAAACAACTTTAGAGCTTTGAAAACATCATTCTAGAATTGGGTAAATCATCAAAATCAAAATCACCTTGTTTAGTTAGGTGTATGGGAATGAATCATTTCTCATACATTTAATTGAATTAGCAATCCTTTGAACAAATTCATCCTAAGATCACATCTAACATCTTAGGTTTTACAAGTTCATTATCCAAATCAAACCAACCAAAATCAAACCCTAAGTCTAGCATTGATCCAAAGTCCCTAAACGTTCAACACTCATATCATTTACACCTTTCATCCTTCATCTCATCATTGGTCCTAAGAACCTTAGAGGTCACTTTTGCAACAAGGTCAAAACACAAGAGGAACATGGAATATAAACTTGATCCATTCATCATGAGTAATCCAAGTCAACTAAGCTATCAAAGCCTTACAATACCGATTGATTATCAACACTCACATCTATACAAACCGTACATGGGATCATTACCTTCGACAAATGTCAATGGCACAACAAGTGTGAGTATGCCCAAATCAAATATTGGAACACATTTCCTCATGGTAGATCTAAATCCAAACCTACAAGTTTTTCAACTGAACAATCAATGTATGAGCCTTCAAACGAACAATGTCATCCCACCAAATCCCTACATGCCAAATGAGAATGTACCAAGTACAATTTTTCCGAACATGAATATGGAAAAATTTGGGACAAATACGTTGGAAAATCATACAAATGTTGTTCAAAGTCCAAACAAGATGTTAACGACTCCAAGTCAAGGTAACACCATGCAAAATCAAAGTTACCTAAATCAAGGCAATGTGGTTCCCAATATCAACAATGTTCAATTTCAACCTATCATGCCAAATCAAAACAATGTCCAGAATCAATTTGTCCATGATCCCATTTAGAAACCACAAGTATGCATCCCAAATCTGCTTAAACAAAAACCAAATCAACTATATCAAGGGAATCAAGATCAAATTGCTACACTTACCAAAATAGTTGAGTCATTATGCCAAGAGTCATCTCCACCACCATTACCCATATCAACATCATTCCTTGGTTTAGGGCTTCCCCCTTTACCTAGCACCAATCACTCCATCCAAATCAATCCACCTAACACCAACCAAATCATCACATCAAATCCTTTGAATATACCATCGACATCGCACCAACAGATGGTATTTAATCAAATGAAAACATCAATCCTGACAAATCAAAATATGGTCTCCCAATGGCCTATCACTTCGATCACTCCAACCACCCCTATCACACCCATCATATCTCAAACCCCCATGATTGCTCCAAACGTATCTCAACCACTCATCACTACATCCAACATGATCCCAATTCCACCACCACCACCACCAAAACCAAACGCAACAAGACAATATAACATTGCGCTAAAAGCTCACCAAGCCTACCAAAAGGCCATCCAACAATATCTAGCCACACAAAAATTAGCACAAACCTAGGCTCAAGTGCAAGCGCAAGCTAAAGCCCAATACGAAGCCCAACAAGCAAATGTTGTTCAAAATCTCAACACAACGTTAACGATTCCATGTATCGATCCAAATCAACGATCACATAATGAAGAGCTATCCATCGATGACCACATTGAAGTTATGTCTACTTCATCCAATGATCAAATCAACATATATCAAGAGTCACTTTTCAATCATGATCAAAATCCACCAACCAACAATGATCCAATTCAAGAAATGTCAACATCACTTGACCCTATGGTTGAAGACATTGGAAATCCCTCCACCACAATTGTTGAAAACAATGATCAAGATCTCTCCATCGATGAGCACCTTGAAGATGTTTCCACCCCATGTGATGATCAACTCACCATACATCAAGAACCACTTTTCAATGATTGATTTCAAGGAATGTTAACATTATTTGATCTTGTAATTGACAATCCATCTACCAATGATCATGTTCAAAATGTCTCTACATCACCTAATAAGTTAGAGGACATATCTCAATAATTTATGCCAAAGTATGATCAATGTCTTTCACCAAAGTCTAGCAATGGTCCTTTCCAAGACATATTGACATCCTTCGACCTCATGATTGCCGATATTGAAGGAATCTTCAACTCGACACCTGATCCAAGTCCACTCAAAGATCAAGAAGATATTAAACCACTTCCCATACCTAATGAAGATATCCAAGAACCAGGTGTAAGCAATCCATCCTTTGAAACTGACTCATGTCAAGAACTTGATCCAAAACATGTCGAAAGCAACTCCAAAAACATTCAAGATCAAGAATTTTTATCTTCAAGATACTACAATAATCTAATGGACACTCTCCTATCTATGCAAGATGATCATATCCATGTAACACCTACCCCTCCATCTACCCATGAGATACTTTCTGTGGATGGACACATAGATGATCTTCATCCAGAATAGGATACCTTTACTCCTGACATTATTACACAAAAAAAGTAGGTTATTGATTCCTACAATCAAATAGAGTTGTCAAAAATAGTATCAAATATATCACAAATTCAGACTAAGGACATCATGAATAAAGACATCCAACATTACCCACTCAAGGAAACAAGTATGACAGAACAAGATATTCCAGAGTTAGCGGAGCAGAAAATTGAAACAACGTCACCTACGGTGGTCATTTATTAGAGAATGCATTCTAAAAAAGAGCTCTCAGAACAAGCGAAATCAAAGCATTAAGGTACTACTTCCACAATACTGGGGGCAACTTTGTCTCAAGCGAATGTCAACATAGAGAGCACAAAGAGTCCTTATGATGAAACTAGTGTCAATACTACAACCAGCCACATCACGAATCTTCATCCACCCATCACCCCATCCATGAATTGGGACCAACATCAGAGGAAATATTTGAATCAAAGTATGAAGAATGTTATCAAAGCAAAAGAAGCTGAGAAGCATAATGGATAAATCAAATACACATGGATACCAAAACATACAAAGAAAGATTATCCCTATCAAACTCCATCAGTCAAAGAAACTATGGGGAAAAATAAAAAAGGGAAAAGTATCCATCAAAGATGTCCAAAAAAGAAAAAGTAGGCTTTTCAAGCGACATAAAAAGTGTATCAAGCAGTTGGTCTTAATTCAACACACACTTCCGTATCCACCCATCATTGCTCATCTTCCCAAGTTTGGAGAGTCAAAGATTCCAAGCTGTCAACCAATCCATCTTTTATGATCCCTAAACACACTCCATCCACGCCTCCATGCATGATATCCAATTCTCAAATTAACCATGTATTGGAAATGACCCTTCATCATAAGGATTTCGAAGGCACTCTATGATGATGTATGCACAAAGACAAAGTTAACTCTGGTATCGACAAAGTAGATCAAGAATCTCAAAAGTTGCATTCAAGTGCACGTATCTTAGCAAAGAAACTTCTTCAAGCAGGATATCGATGGCACGTCATGACAAAAGCATCTACATCAGCAACACCTTGTGCTTTAGCATGAGCCTAAAATCTATCAGAAAAATCAAAAAAATAAAATAAAATATGAAAATCCAAAAAAATTAGAAAAAGGATTGAAAACAGTAAAGATAAAAAATCATCCTCTAGTGAAAACCGCATGCGCGGCGCTTTGGGTAAGACCATGACGAAAACCTGGAAAACATGCGTCATGTGTAGAATCAAGCATCTACGTGTGCCACTTCAGGTAAAAGCATCTCATCCCATCCGTAATAAATCCAACATGCCATCCATCTCAACCATAGTAAATCCACTCATCCATAAACCATTGATACAATCCATTTTCATCCATCTGCATCCATCATCCAAGTTATCTTGACCTTGATGAA
Source organism: Sequoia sempervirens (assembly GCA_007258455.2). Classification (NCBI taxonomy): domain Eukaryota; kingdom Viridiplantae; phylum Streptophyta; class Pinopsida; order Cupressales; family Cupressaceae; genus Sequoia; species Sequoia sempervirens. The sequence continues at coordinate 59,855 of VDFB02066562.1, forward strand.
AGTTTGGGGCACACTTTATGCTTGCTTATGGTAAACATCTTGGCATGGGCCGTTTTCATTGATCCTATCCTATGCAACATTATCTGAGCCATGAAGCATTATCCAAATGAGCATTCCTTTGTCTGAACACCTTATCTTATCGCAAGATAATCCTTGGCATCCTTTGCATGCTTACCATATCAATCCATCCATACACTTATCTGAGCATCCATCCATCGCATTCCATACATTGCTAGACATTGGGGGCAGATATTTACATCTTGCTTCGGGAATAAAACTTGATCTATATCCTCCAACATATGTGGTGATCCGAACATTGACAAACGTGAAATCAAATTGGTCAAAGCATCTGTGATCCAGAATCCAAATCACTAGCCCATGGCATATTTTGACAAAGAACATGTTCTTTATCAGTCTCCATCTTTCATCAAACATCAATCCAAACATTCACTATCAGTTGCATCTAAGTTGCACATCAAACGTCACATCAAATCATTCAAACAGATTTTGTTCCAAATCAAGCTTCATCAATCATGATCAATCAAATCCAATCAATCCATAATCTTGAGATATCCTTCCCGATCATTGTGTTGCTTAACACTATCCTTGCATTGTTGTGCATCCTCAACAATGTTATCATCATCAATCCTCATCAATCAATCCTTGCATTGTTGTGCATCCTCAACAATGTTATCATCATCAATCCTCGTCAATCAATCCTTGCACTGTTGTGCATCCTCAACAATGTTATCATCATCAATCCTCGTCAATCAATCCTTGCATTGTTGTGCATCCTCAACAATGTTATCATCATCAATCCTCATCAATCAATCCTTGCATTGTTGTGTATCCTCAACAATGTTATCATCATCAATCTCGATCAATCAATCCTTGCATTGTTGTGTATCCTCAACAATGTTATCATCATCAATCTCGATCAATCAATCCTTGCATTGTTGTGTATCCTCAACAATGTTATTGTCATCAATCCTTGCATTGTTGTGCATCCTCAACAATGTTATCATCATCATCAATCCATCGATTCGATCAGTTAACCTTAGCTTAGTCTTCAACAAACTCCCAAACAGAGCACTGATATCATGTCCATATCAAAATCATGTGAAAATCCAAAAACATCCAAAACATTGAAAAATTCAAAAACATCCAAAACATTGAAAAATCCAAGAACACTCAAAAAATTAGAAAAACATCAAAAACATGGAATCCGAACTACGTCATCTCTGAGCTTAAATGTAGGCAAGGCAAATCTTTGATCAGCCCCCGAGACACAAAAAATCCAAAAACATTCAAAAAACCAAGAAAATCCAAAAACATCCAAAAACACAAAATCCAAAAACATTCATAAAATCTTAGAAAACCCTAAAACATCACAAAAGTTGAAAATCAAAACATTTGAAAATCTCAAAAAATACCAAAAACAACCTCAGAACATTTCAAAACATCAAAGACATCTGAATATTTGAAAAAAACCATCTGTCGCATCTCGCTTTCACCCACAATAATCAATCATCCATAATAAATTGATCCTCACCTTCATCCTTTGGTAAAACACAAACATAAACAATCACAACAATCAGCAAAATCAATCTTCAATCGTAAAATCAAAATCGAAACAGCAAACCTTTAAAACAAAATCAAATTCTTGATCATTTTCAAACATGTCAATCAACCTTGTATCAACAGCCTATCAATTAACTTATCAAACCATCATCATCCTATACAATGCATGTCCTAGGATATATCGTTCCGACAATGGGCACCATTTTTGGATATCACTTGGATTCTTATCTTATCAAAACAAATCCCTTTGGCTGGAGGTATGAAGAACATTGGCTTATTTGTGTACTTGATCTTTTCTTTTGATTTATCTTATTGTGCTCATTCCAAGGACCTCTCGATGATATCTGAACGAAGGATTTAGAGAGATAGGAATGGGGCAACGATCATTATCTTTTGTCTGATGTGCTTGTTGGATGTTCTTGTAAAATAACTTGGCGAATACTTGCTTTGTTAGGTATGTCCTAGCAAAGTTTCCATATGTCAAGTGTGAACAAGAATACTCCTATCTGTTTGTCAAGTCAAAGTGTAACACCCCTCCATTTTGTTCTTTTGATCGAACAATGTTCGTATTGTATGTTTTGCTTTGTTAGCACGATGGTTATAAACTTGATTACTTTGACCGCTAATTGTTAAGCTATGTAAACATTATGTTTTGATGTGATGGTACTTTAATCAGATGTTATTATTATTTCATATTAAGGATTAAATTAGCATGTATGTGAATTATTGATGTTTATGCTTTGATTATATCAGTGATGATTAGATGTGTCAGTTAGCGATATTGTAGGGGTGAAGGGGACAGGATCACATCACTCGCATGCGAGTGCCTTGTGATTCCACGATTTCCTCTTCATGGTGTGTTTTTAATTTATATATATATGCATGTTTTGACACTCGTATTGTGTGCAGGATGCAGGTACAGGACATTGACTCCACCTGGTTCCACATGTCTGAGCGTGTCCCTTGTCCAACGGAAAATGATTGGGAGATAGTAGCTAGGTTTTTCTGTGTCGTGACATCACCCTAGCCATAGTGTGTCATCGGGTTGTTAGTTGGGATAAGTTATTTTGTTGTCTCTTCTCCCCTTGCCCTTGTATTTAATTTGCAATTTAAATCGGTGCTTGTTTTATTTAATTGCATTGTCAAAATAAATAAATGAGTGACTATTAATTAATTAGTTAATTTAGTTTAATCAATAAAATAATCTAATCATGGATTAGATTTATTTATTGATAAATTAAATTAAAATATTTGTGTTAGCATTATTAAATATTGAGATTTAATCAAAAAAAGAAAAAAAGAAAAAAAAATAGAACTATGCCTTATATTTCTTTTCTTTTTTAAATAAAGTTGAGAGAATGATTTAAATGTGAATTGGTAAATTCAATTTTATTGAAAAGGAAAATTTAATTATCATTTGGTTGCAAAAATAGATCTTTGTTTTAAAATAATATTGTGCAAATTACACTTGGAAATGAAATTGTTTATGAAATTTCAAAAAAATGAAAATATCTAAATTGGCAAAAAAATTTGGTGGGTGAACTCAAATTAGGGGTTTGACAATTTGGAGAAGAAAATGGCATAAGGAAATTCATGTTTTGTTTTAAAAGAATGAAAAAAAAAATTGGTAATTGGTGGGAGAACAAAAAACTTGGGAATTGAAATTCTTGGAGAAATTTTTTTTGAAGAAAGGATTGGAAGAATTTGTTGAAGCAAAATTGATAAAAAAAGAAAGAATCTCCATTGAAGAATTGGAAGCTTGGAGAAAATATAAGGTGCAATTTCTTTAAATTCTTGTGCAAATTGTATTTGAAAATCTTGTTTTTAAATTGGTTCAAATTGGTTTGGAATTCAAGTTTGAATTAGAGGAAAACCCATGACAAAATCTCCATTCAACTTGAGCAAAAGAATTCTCAACATATTGTGCAAACAAGGAAAAGATTCAAAAATTCATGCTCAAACTATCAATAGGAAATTTGAAATAAACTTGGGGGATTCAAATGGTTTTCTTATGAAAATTTGTGGTTGCTTTGAAAAAACTCCATTTAAATTTGCGAGTATTGTGAAATCATTGAATTGTTGTGTTAAATCTTGTAATTTTCAATGGAAAATTATTTTATTTCTCAGATTGAGCATTTGCTCAATCTGGGTATTGAAAATAAGTATTTTTACAGTCATTTTAATATGACTGTGTGTATATATATATATATATAACCAGATATATATATATATATATATATATGGTTATATAACCAGATATATATATATGGTTATATATATATATATATATATAACTAGATATATATATATATGGTTATATATATATATACATATATATATAAATATATATATTTAATTGTATGAGATTTATTGTTATTAAAATTTTGGCGAAATGAAATAAATTTGTTTTTTTTCCATTCTAGGTTTTTACCTAGAAATTTTGTTTTTTGTTACCAGTCGAAAATTCCCACAAATCCACGAATGGTGGATCGTTGTTTTCATTATGTATGACGTGAGTGGTAGGGGGAAGGGTTATAAACCCTATGGCCACCCCATGGATGGCGACGACCGCCTGTGGAGGCAGCGTCGTCGCTACCTGCAAAGGCCTCCGCCCCCATTCATGGGGGCAGCGTCCCCTATTAGGGCAGGGCCCTAACCCTAGTTGACTTCGCCGGTTTCTTTTTAAAACGCGTTTTTTTATTATTATATGTATATTAAATATAAATTATAAAATATATATTATATTTTATATTTTATATTTAATATATATATATTAATATAAAATTCGTTTTATACTGTTTGTTTTTGTTATATATATTTAATTTAAAATATAATGGTATATGTATTTAATATATATATTATATATGTTAATTTGATATTTCATATATATATAATATATATATTATAATATATTTATATTATATTTTAATGATTGGTTAAGTGATTTATATTTAATATTTAAATATTAATTATATATGTATTTTTAATTATATATGTGATAATATGTATATATACATTGAGTACATATATATACGTGTTCGATTACATAGTCATTTAATATATATATATATATATATATCTTATATTTAAATGTGTTGTTTTTTTTCTTAAAAAGAGAAGAAGTATTTAATTTATAAATGAGATATTTGTAAATGATAGATAAAAATTGCTTTGATAAATCATTGTATAGTGAAAGAAAGATTGATTTAATTTATTGCGTTTACTGCAGCAACAAGAAACAAACGAAAAACCAAACCCTTATGTGATTGTGCAAGAACATAGTTTTTTTTTAATTTGATTAAGTGCACTAATGCGATGAATGATTGGATTTACGAAATCCGAAGGTAGATTATCTTATATTGTTTGCAAACTTCCTTTCATCGTGGGGTGTTCATTCTTGTTGGGATTTGAGTCAGATTTTGTAAGTCTTCCAAATAGAACCGTCTTCTATGTTTTGGGGTGGTTGTCATGTCGATCAACCTTGTTTGCCATGGGTAGTGCGTAATTGTGTCTAGTGTTATATCTGATTATCTTGGATGGGTTTTGTTTACTTTATGTCATGTTTAGGGATTCATTATCCCTAGGTTGCACTTGAGTACCCTTTGGTTATGGTGTAGTTCCACATGTTGTCTTAGAGAAGTGGCTTACATTGAGGGCCGACACACAAAGTGGTGCCAGGAGATCTCAATGTACGTTGGTTAATTCAGTGAAAACTTAAACCAATTGATTAGTGTAGGTGGTACCAACATTTAAAAAGATTAATACTGCCTCTCTCATGGACGCAAGTTCTTGTATAGACTTGGAATGAGACGAGAAGGCCTGGAATGGCAAGATCGTTATCTTGTCCCTTCGAAAGATAATTGATTCCGCATTGGTTTGCATGTGGGGCTGGGAGTCGTTAGAGGTTACCAGGATATCCCGAGATGGGGGCCGGGACCTAGGAAGACTTGCCAGGATATCCCATGCGACATTGTGATGACACTTCTCCTAAGTCAACATTATGTTAGTATTCGTGATGTGATCATTCTATTAAATCTGGAAGCTTTGTAACCCTTATGTTATGTGATGTCATGTTTGTATCTTTCCAGTTGAGTCATGTTGCCTATGTTTAGAGGTTGTTGATCTTGACCTTAAATCCTTGTTACTATCTCCTAGCACGGGGGGTGAGCCTTCGGGTATCACTTGGTTGGGTGGAACATGCACCTTACTCTGTTGTTCTTTTGGCATTTGCTTATGTGGACGAGACTTTCATGTAGGAGAGATCGTGGGATCCAATTGCTACCTTGGCTTCATTTATGTTAGTTATTCTTGTATTTTATTTTACCCCTCATTGTTATCGAGGTGGAAATTGTAATAAGCAATCATGTTATTGATTTACCTCATTCTGGGAATGAGTGATGTAATTGTAATTGTATAACTTAATTTATTGGTGACCATGGAGGATCTCATGGTCTTAAATGAAAATCTCATGTATGGAATGTATGTGCTTTAATTATTTAAGCAAATGTTGTTATGTTTCATTTCATGCATGTTGTTTTAATTTGTGATTTAAATAATCTTTGTCTCGTAACCTTAGGGGATTGTTGGCTTTGTGTTGTAATCTTACTGGTATTTGTAGTTAAACAAAAAAAAAATTGTGCATTTGTTTAGTAGTTTGCAACTTCCCCTAGGGTTGCGTGGCGGGGCATTACACAAAGTCCATCGCACTAGGTACAACGCCATCTTGGTTCTTTATACCTTGATGCATCGTACCTACGTGTGTAATCAAACATAAGGTAAGTAGCCCTTTTAAAATCCCAATCCTTGATAAGCAAATCATCATCATCTATCATCATCATCATCTCTAATAAAGTCTCATCACATCATGGACTTGTTGGATCCTCTTGTCATCATCTAATTTATTCCTTCTCCGTACTAACATCACGTCATGATTAGCTAATCATCATTTCCAATGCATCCATCGTGCATCCATCGTGCATCCACAAATAATCAGCATTCAACATGTATCATCTCACATGCACAATCATCATCATAATATAGATCTGTTAGTCTAAGCATCTCATAAATCATATATTTGCATAAAACATCCATTTCATAATCATAGCATATCACGTCATCAATCTCATCCATCTCACATCATATTATCATTTAAGTTGTTTAGAATAATATACATTTGTTATTCTAAGCATCTTAAGACCATCTCATTTGCATCATCATCCATAACCATCCATTTTGAACCTCTTTATCGCGAGATCGACCCTCAAATTGAATCTTTTCGCTCGATCTCTCGAGGGGGAAATGTACCAGTGTACTTCTTTCTGCTGGGGCATCCGAAAAATTAGAGATATTTTTAATTTTGATCGTGGCAAGTTTATTCTTTGAACCAACGTAACAAGTACATTGCTTCAAAGAGGGGAAAAATGTAGACACACAAAATTGACATCATGCATATCTAACTAAGCATATTCGCCCATCAATTAAATAAACCAAGTTTAATTGATTTAATCTCTAAAGATCGTCCATCTAAAATTAAATAAATTAACTTTATTTAATTTGATCCTATCATTATCCCCTTAGCTAAATAAATCAAATATTTATTTAACTAAATCTTTATCACCTTTCATCTCCCTTTGATTTGATTTAAATCCCTAAATCAAGTCAAATTGGTCAAATCATCCTAATCATCATTAAACTAATCTAGCCATGATTAAATGTTAATGCTAACCACTTGCATTCTCTAGATTTTGCCACTTGCACCAATAAATCAATTTATTGATTTATTAAATCAGCATTTTCACTCAAACATGGAATATTCCCTCAAGTTTGAATTCAAAAACAAGTGGGCATGTACATCCAACAAGTCATTTATGAGCTCTTACATGGCTCTTACATGTCCCTTGGCAAAGTCAAACTAAGAATTAACTCTCAATTTCAAATTTCAAATTTCCCCCTCTTGGGCACATTTCCCAAATCTTGCACATGCATCAACCACTCACAATATGACAAGTGTCTCCATCTCATTGGCTTGATTCTTTATCCCACATTCATCCATTTGGTCAATCTCTCATCAAGAAAATCTATAAATGAAAGCTTCATTCTTCATCAAATCAGCTACAATCTTATGCAAAGTTACTCTCTTCAATTGAGAGCTAATTTTTTCCATTCCATCCTCATCACCAAGCTTATCAAGGATTGGGAAAGGGCTTCTTTCCACATCAAAGAAGTACCAATCCACTATGGGATAGATATGTATCTTGTTTTTATGCTCTCAATTAGTTTGTATTGTTATCTTGTTTATGAAGGCATGATGCATTATTTCATAGGAGTAATTAGTGAGTTTGCATGAACTAATCCATAGTATGGAGTTTTAGCTTTGTGCAAATTTGCAAGGTGCTCACAACTTTTATCAATTTTGATGTAAGGATTTGAGATTTTAGACTGCTTATAGGAAATATTTTTTCTTTTTTTGTTAGGTTCCCACCCATTCACGACAGCATCTAAGTGGTAGGCAGATGAGTCTTCTTCGAGATTTAGCCCCCACTTTTTTAGTGGACGATGTAGAGCTTTTACAAACTATAGGGTTATACTGGGCATACCTCATTCCTCCCATGAGGTACCATGATCTAATGTTGATGGCACTAGCAAAGTGTTGGGATTCCAACACATGTACATTTCATCTACCTACTAGTGAGATGACCATCACATTGGAGGATGTGCACCGCATACTCCAAGTTCCTATTGAAGGTGAGTGAGTGCATTTTCAAGTGGAGCGGTCATTTCACTAGATAAAATATGACATGTAGTTTTTCCTTTGTGGACCAGTACATGATGAGAGGGTGAGACCGCGAATAGACTTAGTGATGTTCCTATACTCACGAGCTCCACTGGTTGTGAGGATTATGATGATGAAATCATACCTAGTACTCATCCCTGACAGTCGAGGAGCACATTTTAAGGGAGGACTAGTGCATATGATTCGCGAGATGGAAGAGCAAATGACAGTATATTCCTAGGGGTGCAACATCCTAGTGCACTTGTACTATGATCTCAGGCGATTTTTATTTTAGGAGGTGGACACCATGGTACACTACATGCTTCTGTAGGTTTGGTGCCTTGATCATATCATGTGTACCAGATTGGTCGAGTTCCTGTGTCCGACAACCTTGGGGTATCCTCAGGCTTTCATCTATCCTCTATGACAGTTTTGGCAGTATGGAGATTTGCACTTTTGGAGAGTCTAATTTGACGGACTGGAGGAGGATGAGATCCTTTGGAGACCTTATTAGCTTGTGCTTTAGTGGCCAAATCACACTCAACAGATGAGGAGACTACAAATGGACAATTTTTTTATTGGTAGACATGATTATAAAGTGTGTCCTTTCTACTATGATCGTGTCATGTGGTAGTTTGGTCAAGTTCAAATAGCACCTAGGGCATGACCCTTTTTTAGGAAGTCAATATAGAGTGTCCAGAGGCCCGATGATTCTAGATGGTTCACTATCGAGGATGTTATCTACAGTGACTCTAAGCATTCAGATCATGATATGTCTCTAGTCTCCAACGCTGATGAAATTAGTGCCATAGATGACTATGACAAGTGGTGGACAGTATCACTACCAGATCCTATATTTCTGATGGATGAGATAATAGGTGATGTAGGACCACTCCCAGATGAGGGAGATGAGGTAGAGGATAGGGCCTAGGAGACACACTACAGGGTTGCAAACATATTAACAGATGTTATAGAGCAGGAATATGATGAGATTGTTGATCCTAACTATGATGGCTAGGATGGGAGTGATGAGGAGGAGGAGCAACCCATGAGGGAGGGTGGTGAGGCAACAGAGGAGGACCCAGTAGGTCATGAGTGGGGAGAACCATCTCCCATTTGTGTTACTAGCTCATGAGCAGTGACTATAGTAGGCACCGGTACCCACTGTCATGGAGAGGCTAGCACATCCTCCATGCCCCTACACATGATGAGGCTGATTTCGCACAGCCTGCCAGAGAGATAGGCGATGACTTTTTTATTTACTATTATATTTTATGCTTATGCTTATGTTTTATACATATATATGATGATGTGTATTGATTGTGTTTATGGTTTCTATATTATAGGTTCTTTGAGAGATCTTCATGATCTCTATCGTCAGGTGGCTATAGAGATAGTGCCCCCATCAGTTGACGAGGAGGCCAAAAACTCTAATTATGTGTCCCCACCCATCATGGATCAAGACCTAGATTTGTTCAAGCCATACATCAGACTGCGAGTAGCATATGAGAGTCACAGGAGGCACGTCCACCAAGCCGATGCTACCCCAAAGGCATAGTCATCTCAAATCCTTGCAGAGTTTGAGAGACTACATTTGAAGATAGCTAGGCTTCAGGAAAAGAGAGACAAATCGAATGGGAGCGTTAGGAGGCCCTTGGGCAGGTACAAGGCCTATAATTTACTCTTAGTACACTCAGCAGATTGTGATCACGATCACATACCACCATCTCCCGACACACCGCTACTAGAAAGATGCGAGCACTAGGTCTTGATGGATCTAGCAGTCACAAACCTGAGTAGCATTGTATATATTGATGACATGTACATAAAAATTTGATATATATATAAGAATTTGATGTTTTATTACTTGCTCTTATGTGTTGAATGTTAAATGGCAATGTGATAAATTAAATAACCTTTGTAAGATTATTTAATAAATGTCTCCATGATTTAACATATGTTATGTGATCTAATTAAAACTCATTCTAGTTTCTCTTAAATTGAACATTATGATCGAGTATGTTATGCTAAATGAAATGCACCTATGATGTAATTAAAGAACATTAAATGCATATAAGGATCTAATCTAAAATAACATACAAAATGAACCTGAATAGCATGAAACCTAAAGTAATTACTTAAAAATGAATTAAATAATCGCTTTAGTATTCAAGACACACAAATAACTATTTTTCAAGAATGAAGCAATGCGAGATCATATAGAATATTGTCCAGTAATGCTAACGTCGCTGCTTTATGATTCATACTATTCTTGAGGTGGTTAGACATAATACCGACGCAAATGTGCCACATTAATAGGGTCTTTGAGAGGTGTGTCATCCATTTATGTTAACGTGTATGCACTAAACCCATAACTTTCATTAATTATGTAAGGTCCTAACAAATTAGGACTAAATTTTCCTTTTTCATTCGGGTCAGCGTTAATGTTGATTTTTAGATAAGACTAAATCACCCTTGTTAAATACATGAGGGATGATGTATTCATTGTTAATACGTTGTCTTATTTTACAATAAGCTTGAAGGTGCTCAAGATTGTTGATGTGTTGTTCATCGAGCATATCAAGTTGATGCAATCGTTGTTCTTTGTAATTGTCATCATTAATAAGTCCTTGAAGAGCAATTCTTAATGTAGGAATCTCTAACTCCAAGGGCATTATTTCCTCACTACCATAGACAAGATTATAAGGTGTAGTTCCTGTAGATGATCTGACACTCATGCGATAGGCCCATAGCGCATATTTTAATTGTGTGCGCCAATCCTTATTATACTTGTTAACAATTTTCTTTATGATTTGTTCAATATTTTTATTAGTTGACTCGGCTTGGCCTTTAGATTACGAGTAGTATGGTGTTGAGAAGTGATGTTGTATATTAAACATTTCCAAGAATTTCTTCACGTCATTATTTTTAAATGGTGTACCATTATCAGAAAATAATGTGGAAGGAAGTCCAAAGCGAGCAATGATGTGTTCCAATATGAAACGACATGTCACATTGGTTGTTGTTGATTGTAGAGGAATAAATTCTACCCATTTTGTGAAATAATCTATTGCAGTGATTATAAATGTATGTCTAGTGGAGGAAGGGGGTGACATCTTTCCAATGATGTCCAAACCCTAAACTGCAAAGGGCCAAATCAGGACTTGAGCTCAAAATTCATAAGCAAAAGCATGAATCAAATTGCTATGTTCTTGAAATTTGTGACAGTTCTTAACATACTCAAATAAATCATGTTCCATATGTCTCCAATAATATCCCATGTCGATAAGTTTTTGAACTAATATTTCTCCTCCAAAGTGACCACCACAAGTGCATGCATGATCTTGTTCAAGTGTTGTGGGTATTTCGGATTTTTTAAGATGCCTAAGTAAGAGACCATTGAATGATCTCCAATACAACACATCGGCGAGAATTATATACTTAGATGTGAGTTTCCATAGGAAAATTCGAATGTTCTTTGGTGTTGGCTAGAGAAAGGTACCATCTTTCAAATAGTTAAATATTGTATCGTACCATTCATTTGATTCTTCCTTTGTTGTTGCTAATACTTCTTCTGATTTATCTTCGATCGACAGCTTCATGATTGTATGCATGATGAAGGTGAAATATTTTGAAGGATCTTCACGAGAGATAAGGGAAGCTACACTTTCCATTGCATCTGCATGTCAATTATCTTTTTGGGGGATGTTATCAATTGTAAATGATTCTACCTTATCTAACAAAGTCATTGTGAGATCCTTATATTTTGACAATTTGTCATGCATTGCTTAGTATGTTCCATCTATTTTTTTAATAACTAATTGCAAATCACCAAAGATCTTAATGTCTCTAGCACCCATGATGAAAGTGGTACGCAACCCAACAAGCAATGCCTCATACTCAACGACGTTGTTTGTACATAGGAAACTTAATTGATATGACAAGGGAACAGGGTCTCCCACGGGTGGTATTATTATAACTGCTTGTCTCATTACTAGGGATTGTATTCAATGAATGAATAACACACTTATTGACTAACTTTTTCTTTGCAAACTTGGAAAAGATAAATACTAACATTTGTGCAAAGTAATCTATGCAAACTTAAAATGCAATGTAAAGACTTAGAATGAAATGCAATTTTCAAAAGGTGATTTACTAATTACACTATGCCACAATTTGAAAATGGAATGTTGTAAATACAAATTTGGAATTAAGAAATACATGAAATGAACTAATTTCAACTAGATTTAGTGAAATACATGTAACAGAAACTCAACCAATTGAAACAGATAATTAATGGCAGCAAATAGAAGTGCAGAAACATGGTTTTTAATGTTGTAAAAGGTAGTTTCAGATCTGCATTGGAACTAAATTTCCAAGAGGGGCGTGAGTCCCAGTGAGAGTTTTTTGAACAATTTTCTAAAAAACTTAAGTGATTTTTATGCTTTCTAGTTTGAGTGATGTCTAGGATAAGTGGAAATGCATATTTCAAATGAAATTCAATGATGCAAGATGGAAAAATGAAACCTATATGCACTTTTACTAATGCAAGAAATAGAAACCCTAGATGCCAATTAACTAATGCAAACCATAATGCAATGTTAATGCAAGCTAGATCTAAGATGATGATGCATGCCAAATTAGAAAATGAAATGTTCTAAATGCAAGTTCACCAAAATGTAAGATAGAAAATTGACGTCACTTATGGTTTAGGACATAGGACAACAACCTTCTATACTCCACATTCAAGGAAAACCCTAGAGATCTCAATCTAACGATAGAATGGGATAAAGAGATCTTACAATGGGGTTGTCCTAGGGTATGATTAATGATTACAGAGGGGTTCACCACCAAGCTAGGGCTTGGAAAGACTAATGAAATGCAAATCAAAATACTTAAACCTAATGTAATGCAATACTTCACTAAATGACCTAAAAATGCAAGTAAATTAGAACATAAAACTTCAAAATCAGAAGTTTGCACTTGTAAATATGTAGAGGCTTTAATGAGGATTGGAAATGTTGAAAAACACTAATTTTGATGTTGACTGGGACTCATACACCAGTCTGGGAAATTTAGTCCTAGACTGGGTTTTCTAGGCCAAAACTGGAATCTAACTGTTGATTTTGAATCTCTTGAAACCCTAAAAATTGGTTGTACTGGGACTTATATGCCCAAGGTGGCATATTAGTCCCAGTGTGCTATTTTGGAGGATTAAGATATGATTTTTCTCTCCAATCTCTTCTCTTTTGGCCGCACTTCGTTTCTGGACATGAAACCCTAATTTCATACCAGTAGAAGACTTTATGTGACCTTGCAAGTGAGGAGACAACTCCAATAACATCCTTCAAGTTTATAACCTAATCTTCAAAGATCCTTCATGCTCCAAGACACCTAGATCTGCAATCACACATGTAAAGAGGAGAAAAAATTGTTGATTGTTTGTGAATAGGGGTTTTCCTTAGTCAAACCCCATTTAGGTAATTAAACCAAATGATGAAACAATGAAACAAGGACATGGGACATGGAACATGAACAATGATACCTTGAATGATTCCTTGTAAATGGTACTTTGTAAATTTGCAATCTAACATGAAATGGCCATGAAGGATATAGATCTAGATCTTGAGATAAGTGTAGAACAATTCTTGACCTTGGATCTTGAATGCAACATCACAACATGATCTATAAATGATCCTACTTATGAATCACTTAAACAATTTGTTAGATTCACCTATAGATCATAGATTTTATTATTATTGATCATTGAAAAATTGCATGTAAGAAAGAGCATAGAAATGGGCATTCTAACATAAACAAAAGAATGAAAGAAACAAGATTTGATAACGGAGTTCACCCAATGTTCAGGTTACATCTTCAAGCTCACTCAACTCCAACTCCATTTGCTACTAATATGATGCAAATTTCCCGATAAATTACTATGATCTTCAAGATGCAATACAAATTATTCTACTTTCAAGGAAGATTATTGCTCTTCAAGCTCTTCCTGCTTCCACATCGCACTAACAAATTCTTCCTAGCAACATGTTTTTGCCTAGCTTTTTCATCGCTTTTGCAATGCTTCCAAAGTAATAATAATGCAACTCTCTCTCTCAAGACATGAGAACAAAATCCTAAGACATCAAGCCTCTATTACAAAGCTAATGAGCAATTTTCCTAATTCTCCTTCCAAGAGAATTATTATAGGAGAATTGTCTCTAAGCATTGTTTTTACAAAGAAATAATACCCCCTTATATACATGCTCATATGCTAATAATCAGTTGCAACAATAATATTTGTAAATATTTTCTATATCTCCATTTCAAGATTACAAATCTTGAAAATATAGCTTATTTACCACTTATTTTTATGAAAACCCCTTATCTGTTTTTTACAAATCTCATAAAAATCATTAAAGCCTTGATAATATTTTTTTCTTAAATCCTTTTAATAGCCCTTTAGAATATCATAATTTAGGCTTAGGAATAATTTTTTAATATTTTCCTAAATTAGGCCCCTTAATTTTAAAAATCAATGAATCCTTTTAAGAAGGATTGGGCTTTATATTTGTCCAAAGGCCCCCCTTAATTTTCTCCTTATTTTATGGTTTACATAGAATAAAATAATTCTTATGTTTATTTAAGGTTTATATATAGGGAGGAGCTCCCCTTATATCTCAAACAAGGCATGTGGTGCAAGAGGATTTTAAGGCACAGGTCAAGGGATCAAATCCCGCCAAATCCTCTTTGTTTAAATTTTAGACCAAACGTTCTTTTCTTTAATAAATATGGTTTAATCCTTATTTTCTCAATTATTTGGTCCATGTCAGTGCCAACTCACTACTCCCCCCATGTCATCCACCACGTGTCCTGCCAAGTGTCAAGCTTTGGTGATGCCACGTCATCACTTTGACCAAGTTTGATTGCAACTTTGACTGGTCATAACTTCCACATACGAACTTGGATTTGGTCCATTAAAAATGTGTTGGAAAGCTCTTGCCGAGCTCTACATGATGGGATTGGTAGATAAATGTCCCATGATCATTAATTTTTTTGGTTGACCAGCTTTGACCTCATTTTGACCAAACTTTGACCAGTTGCATCGGGAGCAATTTACGAGCTATGTTTCTTACATTCTACATACATTTGGAAAGCTCTCAACGAGCTCTACGTGATAGTACAAGTTTTAGGCTGATTTGGGAACTTTTTTGAAATGACCTCTAGATCACACCTCCCCACTAAAGAACTTTTGGACCTCCAAAAGGTTCTTAGTCAGACACCTACTGAGGAAACACCTCCCCACTTGTCTTCCATCCTCTTCCCACCTGTACATTGTGAGAAAAACACCACCCCACTTGTTTTGTATCATCTAGCTCATTACCATAATCAATATTACAATAATATGGTTGAGCATAAAACAAATATGATACAATCATTTAGTTAAAAGGTTTTCCCAACTCTTAAGAAGCTAAGAAAAGGAACTTCCCTCTTTTAGTTGATTCTTTTCTGGTTGAGGTTCTTCGTAATTTGCCTTTGAATTGGTAGCCACATGTTCCACCTTCACCTCTACAACCTCCTATTGACTAGATCTTTTCATAGGCTTTGGTGAGCATTGAAGCTCTAGATGCAGCTTCCAAGATTTTTCAACCCAATGCCCACTTATCCGGTAATGAGTGCAGTAATTTTGAGCTTTTTCCTTTTCCTTCTTTGGGTGAGGACTTTGACGATGTGCAACATGCTTTTCTGTCTCCTTGGCTTGCATGACTAACTTTTTGCAAAGATTTTTCCTCTTGCTACACCTTGCTGCACAATGGTTAGGTGCACGAAAAAAAGTGCATGGTTGCATGTTCCATAGGGTTTGCACAATAGGATTACTTCTTTTAAAATCAACAAAAGATTTATAGTAATCATCACCTTTATACTTTCCTTGATCGGATTTTTCCTTGAACTATCTAGGAGAACCTACTTTGGCTTTTCCTCTATCATGTTCATCCCTTTTTGGAGACGAATTGTAGCCACTTTCACTATCATAGTTTGATTTGTCTTCACCATAACCCAATCCTTCATACTGAGGTCTTTCTATTACCTCTATAGGATTGATAATATGGTGGCTATTAACTCCAAGGCCCTTTCCACTGTAACCCATCTTGGTTATCAATTTCATACCAATGCCTTTGGTATTCCTCTCAAATGTTGTAAAAGCATGATTATGATTAAGAGAAGGAATTGAACTTAATTCATCTTTTACTTTCCCTTTTACTGGTGACCCTTGGTCAACTTCTTGAACATTTTCCAACTGCTCCTTCTGATCTGCTATAGATGAAGCCTCCAGGAAACCACCTTGGTTACCCGACATGTAGGAAGATTCCTTCAACTATTGATAAAAGGCACATTCATCAGTATTCTCTTGACTAGAACCATAGTTGGTCCACTTTCCATGGCCATAAGTGTATCCAGTCTTAAGACTTTTCATCATGGAATTTTTCAACTGCTCCTTCTAGTATGTTGTAGATGACTCTTCCAAGCTATCATTTTGAGTGAGTGGAATGTAAGAGGTATCCTTTGAATGCTGAAAAAATGTACAAATATCAACATTCTCAATTCTGGAAGGAATTTCTGTAGCATAATTTTCTCTAGTCTACTCCTCTATGATGTTTTGCAACATCGAAAATAGCTTTTGTTTCTCATCATTTACTTCCTCAAAAAATCTCCTGAGTTCAACATTCTCCAGTTGAATACAATGATTGATTTCTTCCAACTCTTGGTTTTTTGCACACTTCAATCCTTTTCCCATCTTCACACTTTGCAAAAGTCAAACTAGCTCTAATACCACTTGATCTGTAAATGATCCTACTTATGAATCACTTCAACAATTTGTTAGATTCACCTATGGATCATAAATTTTATTATTATTGATCATTGACAAATTGCATGTAAGAAAGAGTATAGAAAGAGCATTCTAAACATAGATAGAAGAATGAAAGAAACAAGATTTGATATTAGAGTTCACCCAATGTTTGGGTTATGTCTTTGGAATCGCTCAACTATCATGCAGTTTTCCATTAATATGATGCAAATTGCACGATTACATCACTATGGTCTTCAAGCTGCAATACAAATTATTTTGCTTTCAACGAAGATTATTTCTCTTCAAGATCTTCCTGCTTTCGCATAGCACTGACAAAAACTTCCCAGCAACATGTTCATTCCTAGCTTATTCATCTCTTTTACAATACTTCCAAAGTAATAACAATGCAAATTGCTCTCTCAAAACATGAGAACAAAAACCTAAGGCATCAAGGCTCTATTACAAAGCCAATGAGCAATTTTCCTAGTTCTCCTTCCAAGAGAATTCTTCTAGGAGAATTATCTCTAAGCATTGTTTTTACAAAGAAATAATACCTCCTTATATACATGCTCATATGCGAATAAGGGGTTGCAACAATAATATTTGTAAATATTTGCTATATCTCCATTTCGAGATTACAAATCTTGAAAATATAGCTTATTTACCCCTTATTTTTTATGAAAACCCCTTATTTGGTTTTTACAAATCTCATAAAAATCTTTAAAGCCTTGATAATATTTTTTAAAAATCCTTTTAATAGCCCTTTAAAATGTAATACCCCTCATGTTACTGCTTATTCTTGACATTCTCTGTGATACTGTTGATATTATGTTGTGGTAGCTTAGACTGTTACTGATTATATTACTCTTATGATGCCATGGATATTATAATGATATTTTTATTACGATTGTTTTGATGAAGTTAATTGAAATGCAGTAGGCTAGAGAATAGCAATTGATGATGTTGATGTGAATTAATGTAATTCTATAATGCAATAGATGATGATATGATTTGGTGAGGGGACAGGTAGCATCACTCGTTCGCGAGCACCCTGCTACACTGCAAATCCTTCTCACGATGCTTTGTAATTGATTATATGTATGTATGTTGTGTATCACCTTGTTGGATGTAGGCTTTGCAGGAATAAGACTCGATTCCACCTATTTTGATAGGTATGGGCGAGCATTGTACCAACCCAATGGTAGGAAGTTGAACAAAGGTGACATGGAAGTAACTCCATTCCAAGGTGTCAATTGTCTTGTACCTTTTTGGTTTTGTGTGTCTTGGCCATAGCTATTTTGTTGTTACGTTAGTCTTTGTATGTTATTGTGATTTTATGACTTATCTAATGTGATGTATGGTTTTATGTTGTGATTTAAATAATTAAACAATTAATAAAATAAAACATAAAATAATAAATAAATAAATAAATGTTAGTAGTAGTTTGTGAAAATATTAAATTTATTTTGAGAAAATCTTGCAAATGGTTGATTTTAATTATTTTAATGGGCATGTGATTATTTAATAAAGTGTTTGTGGAGATGATAAATAAATAAATAAATAAAAAGTTAAAATTTGTAGGATTTGAATATATTTAAATTTTATTTATTTTTGGAGAAGTGACTTCTGGTATTCACGGGAAGAGGAAACGGAAGAGACTTTCTGAGTATTGATTTTATTTAGGGGATTTTTCTTTGTATGGGGTTGCATTCTCTTTCTTGCTGGTTCTGGAGAAAATTTGCATTCACTTTTTCTATCATTCTGGAGGAGTATTGCATTCTCTTTCTATTATTTTGGAGAATTTATTGAAGAATAAGGTATAGTTTGAGGGAGGTTTTGGTTTTGTTGTTGGAAACAATCGGCAGCGAAGGATTTGATCTGCAAAAAGGATAAAGCTTCTACAGTTTTTCTTCAAGCACAGGACACCAGGTTCTCCTTCTCCTTTTAATTATCTTCTTTCTATAGCAACAAATGAAATAAGAATTGTTCTTTGTGAATGAAATTTCCCTCCTGGGGTTTGAAATTTAATGCGTGTGAAAAGAAAATCTTCGAATCTTTAGAAATGTTTTGGACTGTTATTCAATCAAAAGAAATTGTTGTTGGGTTCGGGATTGTTGTTATTTAAAATAGAATTTTTGTTGGGACTCTGGAATTAAACAGTATTACTGTAGTTTTGTTTTAAAAAAAATATAATAAATCAATTAAAGAATAATCCCCTTACTGTGAATTTTTGGGTTGTGTATATTCTTGTTAATATATATATTTTACAAATACATTTTATATATAACTGTATATATACAGTAACTTGCACAAATTAATTATCATTCTCTGTTTTCGAAATATTTAAAATACAGTATATATATGTATATATATATATATTAGATATATATATATACACATATATATATATATATAAATATTGAATGAAAATTTAATTCTAAAGTTTCAAATTTCACTATACTTCCGTCGGTTTTTTTTTTATGTTATTTTTTTGGTATTATAAAATCCTGACTGAGTGATGGTTCGGCCTCGGTCGTACCCACCACCCAGCCGGCCATTGTACTATGCGGCAGACTGCGGACTACCCACGGTAGTCCTTCGGACTGTTGTGACAGTCGTAGACTATCCACGGCCGGTAATATTCCGTGCCTTTGATGGTCCATTTTCCATTCGAAAGGAGTTTCGAATATGTGCTTTATTCAAAACGAAAATTATTTTTAAATTATAATGTATGGTATGCATTTATAAATATATATATATATATATATATATTATATAATTCGTTTAATTATATTTTGTAAGTCACAATTTCACTGTTAAAATAATTTAATTAATTATGTCTGTAAACAGATTGCTTTTTTTTCTGGTATGAATAAAACAAGATTTTATTATAGTGAAAATATGAAAATAGAAAGGAATTTTTATTAATTTGTTAAATTATGAATTTTGATAGGATAATATAATAAAAAGGCAATTTATGAATATATGTCAGCATTGATTTCTTAATTCTTGTTTTTTAGTGTGTATATTGTGGAAATGGAATTTATTTTGGAATTAAATAAGTTATCTTTTTATGAAGTTGAGTCTTGTAGACTTGTTGGGTTCGGGACATTGTGAGTTTATTGATGTGGGAACCCCATTTGTGTTAAAACTGTAGTCTTCCAGAGGATTGTGATTTTGTTGGATTTATACCTTTTCTTTATGAGTATTTGATATGTCATAATTTGAGAACGGGGTGTATAGACTTGTGAGATTTTGATAATGTACTCATTTAGCGAGATGGGTTATGCCTAGTGTGTTGTTGTTGTTGTTTTTCAATGTGCATGATTGTGATGGTACAACCCCTATTTCTGTTTTGGTTTTTGGTTGGGTCTCTAGGGAGAGTGGCTCCTCGTGGAGGTCGACGCCCCGTTTAAGGGGAAGAGCACAGGATAACCCACGAGTGAGTTAGTAATCAAGTGAAAACCTAATAATTAACTTAGGAGGGTTGGGTAGTAATATCATTATAAGATTTAAAATATGGAAGCCTCGTCTTCATTAGTGCTCCCGCAGACTAATGGAAGGCTGAGAAGGCCGTGGTCGGCAAGGTCGTGACCTCGTCTTCACAAGAGGTTTACGGCTCCGCATGAGTCACCCTATGGACTAGCACCTCCAGTTGGGAGGAAGGGCACAGGATAGCCATAGATGGGACCGGCGCCTCCAGTTGGGAGGAAGAGCACAAGATAGCCCATGTAGGACTATGCGATGACACTCTCCCCTAGTTGCCCATGTGTTTTACTTTATTGTGTTCCTCTCGAAGTAGGTTATGGGAGTTGGTTTAGATTGTTGTTAAATGGATTTATTTTGATTTATGGAATATTGTTTTAATACATCTTTGGTGTACTTTGTGGTCTTGTATGATCTTATTGATATTTGACTTTTGACCATGTACTCTTATGGTACCGTGTTATGATGTTAATGTTTTGTTTCATTGCAATTTGGAGTATTGTGTTATGGTTCTATGTTTGGTACTTCTTGTATGTTGTATATTGGTTTTTGTCAGTTGACAATCTTGGTCGGAGTTACTTCTCTGTCACCTCATAGCACGGGGGTGGTCGGGTGGAACATGCTCCACACACCGTTGGGTTCCCCATCAGCGTTCGTTGGCTCAGTCTCATCCTATTGAAGATTTGTACCAATTGATCTCTTTGTATTTTGATAATCTTGTATATTGTATTCATCCCACAAGATTGGGAATCATGATGTAAATTATGTTTATGGATATGTTGTATATTTAAATGATGTTGTAATATAATTTCAATCTTGTATCTTTATTTGGCTATGTGATTCCTCATGGTTTTACTTTATGATGGAACCTATGTATATATCTAATGTTGTCATTTATAGTTCCTTTGTTGATGCTTTGTGTAGATGTCAAAATCTGCATTTTGGTTAATAACTAACATAGACAAGTATGATTAGTATTCAAGCAAAGCAAACCTTCAACATCCATATGAGATATCTAACATGTTTTAAAATGCTATCCAATAATAAGACACATAAAAGCATACAATTAAAAAACATGAAATCAATCTATCCCATATTGGATTGGTGTCACATGTGCTAGTGACCCTTTCCCAATCCTTGATTGATAAGCTAGTGATGAAATTGCTATGGATATGGAGATGCTAAATGGACAAGATCAAATCTCAAAGAGAATGACCTTGCATCAAGTTGTGTAGATGATGGATATGATGAAGTGAAATGGACAAGATCAAATCTCAAATGAAGAGAGTGACCTTGCAAGAGATTGTGGAGGATTTGCTTGAGGATGAAGCCTTTATTTAAAGATTTTCAAATGCTAAGAGTGTTGAAAATGGACCAATGTGGGACAAAGATCAAGCTAATAAGATAAGGCCACTTGTCATCATGTGATAGGCCAATGGATGTGCAAGATTTGGGAAGAGTGCCCATGAGAGGGAGAAATTTGAATTCAAATTTGTGCAATGAATGCTGAGTTTGACTTTGGAAGGGGACATGTAAGAGACATGTAAGGTCTCATAAATGCTCTATTGGGTGTACATGTCCACTTGGGGGGAGATTCAAACTTGGAGAATATTCTCCCTTTATGCCAAGTTGAAAATAAAGATTTTGATAAATCAATTAAATGCAATTTCATGTGCAAGTGGCCAAATCTAGAGAATGCAAGTGGGTGAGATTAGTATTTAATCAGGGTTATATTGAATAGATGATGATTATGCTGATTTAATGGTGCTTAGATTATTTTGACTTTTAGGACTTAAATATTTGATTTATTTAAATCAAAAAATGGTGGAATATGATTTGGGTTTGATTTAAATAAAGCCCTAATTTATTTAATTAAATGGATGATGCAAGATGAAGGTTGAATGATTTACGAGAGATGAAATGGTATTATTTGATTAAACCTTTGGATTGACCCAATTTACCTGATGAATGGATTTGTTGCATTTGATCAATTCAATGAGCGGATGAATATGCATAATGTTAATTTGACGTGTCTACATTTTGCGCCTCTTTGAAGCAATGTACTTGTTGCATTGGTTCAAAGAATAACTTGCCACGATCAAAATTTAAAAAATTTCTAATTTTTTGGATGCCCCAGCGGAAAGAAGTACACTGGTACACTTTGTAATGTTTAATTCATTGTGACCTCACGTGCCCCAAAGAACATAGTTGGTTATGTTATTTGTATTGTAATGAAATGAAGTATATGATTATTTAATATTTGTATATTGATTATTTATCTTTTAAAAAAAAAAATTGTGCTTTTTATGTGATTGTTCTTTGGGGTTTGCACGACAGGCGTTACATAAAACATCATAATTTGGGCTTAGGAATATTTTTTTTAATATTTTCCTAAATTAGGCCCTTTAATTTTAAAAATCGATGAAAATCCTTTTAAAAAGGATTGGGCTTTATATTTGTCCTAAGGTCCCCCTTAATTTTCTCCTTATTTTATGGTTTACATAAAATAAAACAGTTCTTATGTTTATTTAAGGTTTATATATAGGGAGGAGCTCCCCTTATATCTAGGACAAGGCATGTGGTGCAAGAGGATTTTAAGGCACAGGTCAAGGGATCAAATCCCACCAAATCCTCTTTGTTTAAATTTTAGACCAAACATTTTTTCTTTAATAAATATGGTTTAATCCTTATTTTTTCACTTAGTTGGTCCATGTTAGTGACAACTCACTACTCCCACCACATCATCTGCCACATGTCCTGCCAAGTGTCAATCTTTGGTGATGCCACATCATCACTTTGACCAAGTTTGACAACAACTTTGACTGGTCATAATTTCCACATACGGACTTGGATTTGGTCTGTTCAAAATGTGTCAGAAAGCTCTCACTGAGATCTACGTGATGGAAATGGTAGAGAAATGTTCCATGATCATTAATTTTTCCAGTTGAGCAGCTTTGAGCTCATGTTGAGCAAACTTTGACCAGTTGCATCAGGAGCAAATAAGCTTTGTTTCTTACGTTCCAAATACCATTGGAAAGCTCTCAATGAGCACTATGTGATAGTATAGGCTTAAGTCTAATTTTGGGAACTTTTCCAAAATGACCTTCAAATCACAACACTATTTCAATAACATGCTTGATGCTTGATATCCTTGACATGATGAAGGATCTTGAATTTCTACAAAAAATGATGAAGAATCTGCCCTTGAATGCCTTAGAAATGATCTCGAGTGCTCTCTTGATGATCTTGTAAAGTCTTGGAATGCTTAAAACTCTTGAGTGCTTGACTTGATATCATGAATGCTTAATGAAATAATTATTTTAGACCTTATTTATATAGGCAATCCATCTAATATCCTGTTTATTAGATCCCACGAGCCAACATTTATGAAATTTGAACTTAAAATCCATATTTCTCGCTCAAAACCCTAAAAAGGGGGCCAAATAGAACTCACATGCCACTTGTGGTGTATGGGTCCCACCTAGATGGGACCCATATTCCCAAGGTAGTGTATGGGTCCCACAAGGCCTTTTTAGAGAGAGAAAGTGTTTGGGAGTTAATAAATTTAGTTTATTTGATACCTATGTCGAGTTTCCAATTACAATAAGCCTCAAGATGCATAATATAGGGTCTTACGGGCCTATTAATGATGATATTATATTAAATTCATAAATTTTAGAGGGCTCAAAACTCAATGTGAAAGTGTAATAAATACATTTTACAACATTAAATTAAGGAAAGATTAGGTCAATTTAGCTTAAAAGGGCCCTAAATCTGATGTGAATGTGTACAACAATTACAACACTAGATTAAGTCCACTTAGTTTACAAGCCTCCTAAATTTAATGTGAAGGTGTAAATAAATACACTTAACAACAGTAAATTAAGATAAAGTTAGGTTTGTTTAGCTAAAATGGGGCCCAAGACCTAATGTGAATGAGTAAAACATATTATAACACTAGATCAAGGCAACATTAAGTCCAATTTATCATTAAGTATTCCCAAATCAAATGAAATTGTACCATCTCCAAGGGTGTACATTTTTTGTTGTCACGGATGATATAATGTGTGTTTAGTCTCCATGGCTCACTTTTTACAATGTTATAACAGAGTCTAACCCAGGCCTTCAAATGGGAAAGTATTTCAAGACACAGGTGAGGAAGAATGGATGGTCCGATAGAAAAGCAGGTGATTTCTAGAGATATTGATGGGAAATCAAATAGACAGCTCCCTTGTGTGGTGCCATCCCCACCAACGAAGAATTTGAGGACATTTATGATAAAGAGGTTGGGTCCGATTCAGATGAAGAAACTGATCGGGACTTTGAATAAGAAAATTTTGAAGGGGTTGACTCATAGGGCCTCTGACAGTCAAAGCTAGGATAGGGAAAGAAAAAGTAGCATGGAAAAAGGAGTCGCATGTCTCATCTTTCGCCAATATTCTAATAAAGGAAAAATAGACCCGACGATCCACAAGAGTATCTTCGATAGTTCAAGGAGCCTAAGGTTTGTTGGGTTGACCACTGAAGGGTCTGGAGTGACTAGTATGCTCTCTATGAAGACAAGGATAATCCAAGATTTGGGTAGACAAGGATCCTAGGATGAGGAGGGTGAAGAAGTGGACTTTGCTTCACAAGTTTCTTCAGCCTCTACAATCCAGGTAAGTTTCATGCCCATTGTTCTTTCTTCCACTACATCATTAGTAGCTACTGACCCTCATCTACAGAACATAATCCCCCATCTATTGATTCTGATCTACTTGTCCTTAACACACCTCCTCCCATATTTTTTAATGAGCCTCATATGGAATCCCCACACACTAAACATGCATCTTCGGCTACAACTGTAGTAGAAACTTTAATCGCTTTATTTGAGGCCCAGGCTTCACTTTTGAAAGCACCCATGCTATAAATTTCATCACCATTTCTTCCTTCTAGGCCTATGCCATTATTTTCAACCACCGCACCTATCACCCTGATGAGTACTCCACATTCGACACGACATTTGTGAGGCATCCCACCTTTTTCACTAATAGCTTTCCCTTTTGCCTCTCCCCAAGCTCAAGCATCCAGAGGCACACTCCATGCCACCCTTTATGGCCTTCCTCTTGGTGTCCCCATTTCTGCACAAAGTATTGATTCCATGTAGAATCTCTGGACTCAAGTAGAGTTAACTAGGTAGGCCGAGAAGGAGAGAAAGTAGAAGCAATTGACAAAGACTGTGGTGGCTCTGGCTTCTGCAAGGATAGAGGAATATTTTGATAAGGAGTGGAATTCCTTGATAATTTTGGATATGAAGCCACTAGTCTCCAATCTTGAAGGGGAAATGTCATATGAAGACTATGAGATTCATACTATAGGTCTGAACATGAATGAAGTGCTCTCCTGTGACAAGATTAGCCTTGCCAAAGCTACGCAAAAGGTGATGCATACTAATTACACAAGGATAAAGAATAAATTGAAGAATCAAGAGGAGTTGGATAATATAAAAGCCATAATTGACAGACACCGGGTAGAGATAAGAGTGAAGAAAATGGATATTTCCTACCTTAAGTAAGTACAAGACATACAAGGAGAAGTGACCACATCACTTTAGGCCACTAAGACTAAAAAGGATTAGATTTTAGCCAAGGTTCAAAAGATGATGCACGAAGTTGAAATCAAGTGCAAAATTATTGAAGAAGTAAAGGCCCAAATGCAAAGGGTTGCAAAGGAATTGCAACAAAAATAGAAAGAGTTCACCAATATTTTGAGCCGAAAAAATAATATCAATGCAGAATTATAAAGAGAGCTACAGGAAATGCAAGAGAAATGGTTTGATTCCGCAAACCAAAATAAGTAGCTAAGTGAGCAATTCAAGAAGGAGAAGAACCAAATGCAAATCAATTTGACTAGCACTCAATCTCAGGCAATAAAAGAGCTTCAACGGGCCTAGACAAAGGTCGATAGATTAAAGGAGGAAGTAAGAGTTAAAGAGTCTCAATTCTAGAGAGAATTGACTATGAAAAGAAGGTTTGAACTCCTTCTGATAGCACAATGGTTGTTCCTTTCCCATTGGGAAAGAATCAAAGGTGCAATGACAACCCTGAGGCCAACACTAAGTTTCATAGCTAATGCACAAGAGTTGAGTGCAAAGGTCGACTCGACAGTTGACCATATTTTTAATACACTCACCCCCTGATCTATTGAGTCGGCTAGTTTGATAACCAAGCTATATAAAGAAACTGATGAGACTCTGGTGAGTGTTACGATTTTGGACTAAGAGCAACTTACAAGAAGGAAAATGAATTCATCACCTACAACTAGGCCATCTAGAGGGGTAAGAACTATTAGCTACCACTAACCAAGAAGATAGGTGAGATAAAAGAGGATTTCAAAGCCTTAGTTATTTTTGGTTTCCCCTCTCCATTTTCACTTGACGGAGTGGTACTCACTAAAGAGAAACTCAAACAGACCCTAGAGGCCAAGTAGCATGACCAGTCAAAGCTTGAAAAGCTAATATCACCACCTATAGCTGAAGAGATCAAGAATATGTACTCCCCTTGTCCTAGCTTTTTTCTCTCATTGGAGCAGCCCAGGACAAATGGGGAGCAGTCTCCTTCAAAGAAATATTCGACCTCAATTAGGTTTTAGAGATGCTACACATTTTGGTGCTTCCTTCTAATGAGGATTGCAAATTTCTACATTCTACATTCCCTAGGCTTTGAGGAATCATAGGTTTCTTCTATCTTTTATGTTGTTTTGTATATTTGGGTTCATGCCTCCATAGACGAAGGCCCCTTGTGAGTTGCTAGAACTGTGGAGCATTTTTTCTCTAAGTATTTATCTCTCTTTATTTTGTTCTTTTACCCCAAGGCCCTCATCTCTTTTGACTCATAATTTTTTCCTACCACTTGTCATGACAACACATATTTTTGGAGATCACGGGAGGTTTTTGGCAAAAAGGTGCACAATTGCACCATATAGTGGCTACACTACCTTTTTTGGATTTACTTTATCTTTAGGCCCAAATAAATACATGTGGCTTCCCCACTGGTTCTCTCCTCCAAACTGCTCTCCCATTTTTTAAAGAATGGCCGCCTGCTTGCCACATCACCCATCTTTTTTCAGGTAGGTTTCTTCATCGTCGAGGCAATGCTTTCGCACACATTATCAAGTGGTAGTGCCTTTTTATTCCTCCACCACTCTTAGAGTCGACCTCTTTTGACATCAATATTACTATCTGCATCAGATCGGATTAGATAGAAGCAAGAATTTAAGGTTGTATCTTCCTTCTAATAGAAAGACCTATACGAAGATTGGTGGAGATCTAATTCATTGAGTTTTCACCACCCATTTCCATTATGGAAGCAACTCAATTTTTATTATCACTTCAGATCTGATTTTTTATCAAATTTTAAGGTTTTTTGGTGGTGACATTTGTTAGGGTTTTTAGCTTTGGTGGTAGAGAAGTGCTTAGTGCTTGTGTGCTTCTCTTTCCTTATAAAATGGAAGTTTGTTTGAAGCATGATTATAGAGATAGATATATTATCAATAGCAATAGAATAGGATATAATAGATTTCTTACAGAGCTTTAGTCACTTGTTTGTAATTCGATGTCAAGAAGATTATTAAGTTCTATTATCCGACCTTAGCATTTTATTATTCAGTAATATTAGGAACAAAGATATATAAAATTGTGCCCATGTGGCCATTGTTTTATGTTTTATTCTCAATTTCATATAATCAAATGCTCTATGTTCTCTATTTTTTCTATGTATGGGTCTTGATTGTCAATTTCAATTGTTAAGCTTTTATGATCCCTGAACCTCAACTTTTAGGAATTGAATCATGTTATAATACTCTTTCAATCTCCTATTAAATTCTTTATCAGTTTCATATTATGATGTTAAGTGGAATGGCTCTATAAGAATCTAAAGTATCTTGTTTGACTTCAGGTTTCATTTTTCTATTTGAACCTTAATGGGTGCTTCCCACAGGAGGATTTGAATTTCTACTATGTGCTTATATTAGCCTCAATTGTTTGTTCTCTTTTCAATAATGAAGGGTATATAGCATTCTATGTTCACTTTATAAAAAAACTGGAGTTGTTAAGGGGCTTTGAAATGTTGTAAAACCTTTGGTGCATCGCCACCTTTAGTTTTCCTTTTTGCATTTCCTTCTCCTTTTTCCTATACCCAGAAGAAGAGTTGAATTCTTTAACAATCCCAAACATTATTGAGTAGGATGCTAGTAGGCCCACACTTACTAAATTTACCATAAGGTTGTTCAAGAGATGTGCAAGCTTTTAAGATCAACAATATATATTTTGATGAGCCAAATATTATGAAAAAGTGATCAACCAAGTCTAAAATTCAAAATGTACTTAACTTATCTTAGCACATATTTAAATGATAGGGTTCATATAAAGATCTCTTTGTAATTAGTGGAAAGAAAATATAAATAGGGTTAAAAGGGAAAGAAGAGGAGTATTTTCAATCATCCACTTGAGGCATTAGGAAAACTTAAATTGAATCACTGTAAGAATGTTGCCTAGGACTCCAAACATGACACATGGGTAAACAACTTGGTGCTTTGCATGAAATTGTAGAAGTCTCAAGGGGTGATTGGAAATGATATCAGAAAATAGGGATCTCCATGATAGATATAGACATAGGTATGGATTAAAGAGACTATTCAATTCTAAAATTGTCATAGGGATGAACCTAAAAAAATCAAATATATGTTCAAATTCATAATCATGAGGAAGCTACTAATTTTGTATGTATAGAGGGAATTCATGTATGATTTTCTTATGAAAGTGTGTATTTTTTTTATGTTAGATGCATATAATACATAAATTATATACAAAGCAATTAGGAATTAATTATTAGATCATTGTTATATATAGGTACATCAAATATGCAATACTTTTATTAAGGAATTCATTAGTGAAATTATAACAAAATGAATTTGATGATTATTATAATACCCCAAAAGAGGATGGTCCAATAATGCAATCTTTCCCTTTTTGATAATAGAATTCAAGCACACCCATTTCAAGGCTGCAATGTGCAACATGCATAAAAGAAGTTACGTTCTTGTGGATTTGCTCATTATTGAGTGAGAAAATTTGATCCATCTAGTATAGCTGAAAAGGATTTATATTGACCTTATCATGGACAATATTTTTTAAATTTCATGTTAAAATGACTTTAAGAAAATATAGCTATTTCATTCCTCGATAGGTAAGTCAATTATATTGATGGACGTATATATGTCTTATGTAAATCTTGTTCTTGTTAATTATTATTGAAGTGGAAGGTTGTAATCATAAGAATACTTCCATGTAACAATTTTCTATATGCATTCCATCTAAGAGTCTATACCAATTTTAAGCCTAGTGAACTTCAACATAGTCTTGTTATACTATGGCCATTTTCTTAAGCTAATTTTTTAATACCAAACTTATCAATGCTTTCTCACTCAATGTTGACCCTTCCATTTTTCGTTCTTTCCATTTTCTTCATTCAAAATTTAATATCTATGTGCACCTATGGTTATTATATTTTTATCCTCTACTAAAAATACATAATAACAATGTTTAAATCACAACTCATATATTTATTAATAATTTGACTTCATATTACAAGTAAAAATATTTTTCATCACATCACGGCAACCATGGTTTCTACCATGAAACTCCTGAACATTGTGTTTTTATCTAATGCATGGTGCATGGTGGATGTTGTGAATGTATTAGTAAGTAACTACTCTAAGTATGAGAGCTACCTATGTTGGATCTAGATTGATAGATTTGATATTAATTTTCTCAATCTTCTTGATTCATTTTTTTTACCAATTAGTTAAGTTAAGTTTGGTTATTAGAAACTTGTTTTAAATAGGTCATGTGTTGGTCTATAGGGACCCTTGTAAAAGTTGTGAAATATTTTCCACTTGAAGAAGAATGATAGAGTTAACTAACTAGATGCTAACTCCTAGTAGATATACTAGATCAAAATAATGTTCAACCAAACATATTATTTTAAATATTTTTTATTATAATATGATGTGTTATAAAAATAAAATTGTGGGAAACTAATAGACTAAGGAAGCATGGAGATTTGAAAAGAATTGGGATGATACCCATTCTCACAAATGGGATAAAGAATTGGTTAAACATGAATGAAATAAAGGTAATATAAAGAGTATTTTCTAATAAGTGAGGAGGGATTGGGATTTAGCTTTAGAGGACCAAATTAAGGCATTAAGCTTCATACATTTTTAATTGGGAAACAAGTAGTATTATGTGTTGAGTTAAATTATTTTATCAACATTAATTTCGTAAGGATTTATATATTTAGTTTAGGGGAAACAAAGAAAACTAACAACTATTTGTCCACTTGTGGCCCTTGAGAAAGTTACACAGAAAAAGGTGGATATTTCAATTTTGATAAAGTGTGGTACCACAAGTGATGTTAGTGATAGTAATTTTAATAGTAGAAGATAATTTTAAAATCATGAGAAAAGGTATTATCTTGTCATTCTATAAAGGTTCAGGAGACCCATAAGTTACAAAAGCCTAAAATTCCTTTCTAAATTATTCTTCTTTCTTTGAATTGTTTTCATAGAGGAAGTAGTTGATCAATGAATTTGATGAGTTGGTTTCAACAAATAGAAAATGAAGGGAATCAAATATTTATTTGGAGTGACCAAATGTTGCAAATTGTGTTCAGTATATTAAACAAAGATTCATAAAGTAAGATGGACTACATAATTTTCTAAGCAATTGTGGGAAGATTAGGAAGAGAAGACATCAAGTATCTTGATAGTAAAATAGATAATTTCACCTTCTGATATCAAATTTGACTCCACTATAAGAACCTACACCCCTAATAGAAAACTTTACTAACAAAAAAAAGTACATAATTTTTTTTACCTATGATATAAATGCTCTTCACTTATAATAGAGATAGATTTGGTATGGGGAAACATTGGAAGCACTCATGAGTATGGAGGGTGTGGTAAGAAGATAGTAAGGAAAAAAATTAAACAATCCATGTGATGTGTCTTGAATCGAAGAAAATTATCTAGCAATACTTGCTACTATAATTTTTGGTGAGGGATTAATCTATGAAATTTAAGAGATAAATAACCATAAATAAGTTGAGAGGTATTATGTAGAGGAATCTAAGTTTTACCAAGATGAAGAAAATGGGATGTAACAATTCTTAAAAGCTTTTCCAAAGGACAAAGAAAAGAAGAAAGAATAATACTTTTATGGGAAAGTTGAGATAACAATTCTTGAAGGTTGAAAAAATAATGATCAAAGTAAAATATTTATGGAAGTTTATAATAGTAATATAGAAAGGAGAGGAAATGAATCTGAAATGAGTGTTATGACTTGGTTTGTTTATAAACAATAATATTCTTAGCCATTTCAATAGAACTTTGATGAAGATATATTAGTAGAGTGGGTTATTTCTTACAAAAGTAGCTATTCAAACATTTAAGAATTTTATAATCATGCACAAGCATGTAAACGTAGAGAAAAAGAAGTTAGGGAGTCAATCACTAGAGGAACCAATATTAGAGGGTGAAAGAGAGTTGGATGAGGAATCACTTGATTCCCAACCAATCATTTCTTGTCATCCACTTTTAGGTTTTAGCACTCCACAAACTCTCAAGGTAGTTGGTTTCTCAAAGAAGTTGACACTAGTAGTGTTGATTGCCTCAAATGGTACTCATGATTTTATTAACCAAAATTTTGCTACTCATTTATATTGTTTTATTTATCCAACTCTAGAGTTATAGGTCTTAATTGCAGATGGTGGTAGTGTTATTTATTCTGGAAAAATACCTTAGTATTAAGTTATCAATTGGATACTATTACCTTGATAGCCCAATGTGTTATTAGACTTTCTCCCCAAGAGAAGAGAAAACTATGAAATAATCCTTTATAATTAAAAGGGAGATAGAAAAAATAAACATTATAATCTTTTGGTTAAAAAAAGAGATTAAAAATGAATATGTATAAAAACTCTTTAAAAATTAATTATTAAAAGACAACCTTTGTGAAAGGGTTTCATGGTTTGGAAACCACCCCTTAAAACTTATGTAAAGAATTTATGTGAGACGTGGAAAGGGGAGGGAGAACATTCAAATATAGAAGAGAAAATACGAAAAAAGAAATTGAGAAGGAACAAAGGAGTGAAGGTTATGGTCATTGGCTGGCATTCAAGCATTTGGAGAAGGGGCACACAGTGTGTATCCAACTTGGGGAATAGTGTACACCCAAGAGCATCTTGGCCAAGGTTGTCTTATTTATACTGTGAGGCTCATGAGGTAGGTTGGATTCTCTATAACAATTGATTTCCTCTAGGGACGCTTTCTTGTCATGGAGATCTTGGACCTATAATTATTCCTTTTAGTGCTAGAAAGTAGCCTCTCTATGATTTTTAGATTAGTCTTCAAAATCATTGATTCAAGAATATCAAGGATACTATCTATATGCTTTTGATGTTAATATGATTAATTTGTGTGGAGGTATTATTCCATTTATTATGTTAATTATTTATTTGTCACTTGTTTGTAGTTTACATTGATTATTCACATTTACTTTGATAATATTACATATTATAATAATATAATAGAATAAAATAATATATTATAATGAAAATAAATTAGTAAAATAACAATAAAATAATTTAATAGTTATAACTTTCTAAAACTTATATATCATTTATAATTTAATATAATATAGATTATAAAATAATAATACAAATTTATTTACATAATATTGAAACATATGAAAATGGTGGATGGACAAAATAGAATGGGTGATAAATGAAGACCTAGAAATGAGGGATGTATGCCTGAAAGCACAAAAAGGGGTGTCCACCTAATCACAAACCCACCTTTTCCTATTTCATTAGGGAGAAGGATAGTGCCACAAGAGATTAGAGTTGACCCACAACCCTTAAAGTGAGTCAACTCCAAGTTTTGGGACACTATGTGATATGTTATTCCCTATGATAGAAAACTTGTAAAATAAGACTAAAATTCACTTTGGGGAGATAAACTAAAAATACATAATGAGCTCAATTATGCAATTTAAAACTTGAAAATATAGATTTAAAGCATTATACTAACAAAAAGTACAATTTGCAAGAAGATTTGGGGGTTGTAGGATGATATCTATCAACCCAGAAAATATTATCTTGAAAATTTTATGACACCGTAGCCAAAGCTAGACACCCCAATATATGGTTGAACGACACTTTTGAGAGATGAATAAAAGTAAATTAATGATCTAATAACTAATATCTAATACATGGAATGTAAAGTGCTATGATAATACTATCAAAAATAATAATTAACTAGCAGATCTAAGAAGGTTAAGATGTTATGTACCCGACTCCGAAAGTATTGTAATGTGTCATGTTCAAGAAAATGTGTCCTTGTATCCTTTTTCTGAAAATTCTTTTTGTAGTCCTCTGATGTTGGATCTAAGGCTCTACTTTCTCCAGGTTTTACTATCGGAAAGCCAAAAAAAAATTATGTAGATGAGTTTATGTGTCTTGCCAACTTTGGTGACAACTTTGACAACTTTGTACATTTGATCTAATTTCACTCCACCTATAAATCTGCAAACACGGAAAGAGCGGAAAAATGTTTTTTTGGTGTATAAGGTTTTTCCTTGGTCAAACCCCAATTTGGTAATTAAACCTTGATAATGAAATGAAATCACAAATGGAAGGAATGATGAATGAACACTAGCTTGTTTCAACTCACCAAACCCTTTAATGGCTACCCTTGGAGGATTGAAGTCTAACACATCACTCCAAATGGATTGAATGGATGCTTGATTTGACACTTGATATGATGATTGAAAACTTGAAACCTACATCACAATGTTAGCTCCAAAAACATGCATGAATGCAAATAACTTTGACATGATGATCTTGATCTTCATTGCTACAATAATCAATTGATAAATCTGCTCTTGAATGCTCCTAACAATAATCTTTTCTCTTAGGATTGATCTCTTAAAATATTAAATTTTTTAGTATTTAAAATTGATAAAAATACCTTGTATTTACAGGTAATTTTCTAATTTCTCACAATTAAACATCAAAGGTCGACAATTGCAATTTGAATTTGAATCATAAAAAATACCACCAAAAACATATTAAAAAATGGGGTCCTAAACTGAAGGAGGACCTATTTTCCCTTAAGTGAATGAGTCCTAGGCCCTCAACCTAGGACACAAATTTTCCAAGATGTAGAATTTCATGTTTTCAATTGTTTAATGTAGGTTCCCCTTTCATAAAACAAAATTAATTAGGCTTTTAAATGCATAATTGGGTCAATTAGAGGCTTAATTAAGTCCAATTAATTAAAGGGATTCAAAAATAGTGTGAAAATGTGAAGGTGTACAATTTTTGACACTTCATTTAGTCCCCACTTTAGTGAGAGGATGAGCCCAACACTCAAATTAGACAAATAAGTCAAGAGAGGTCCAAGTGCATAAATGCTGATGGGATAGGATGACAAAGATCAAGGAGGTTATGCAATCCCCTAGTATCAAGATCCCATGGCGAACCAACTTAAGCACAAAGGGACACATGCTTGCAGCAGCAACATAAGATGCACAATGATACAATGTCAAAATTAATGCAAAAAGAAAGAAAATAAAAGATAGACTAGTCGTGGTTGCATTGTTGTCCATAAAAAACATTCACAAGTGAAACCAAGAGAGGACTAGTTGAGGATAAAAGATTCACAACTTAGGGAATGCAAACCATAGCATTACCACTAAGAGGAATGTCATATGCCAAGAAAGGTCACACTCTTGAATGACATCAAACCCAATTTCAACACCAAGAAGACACACTGAATAAAAAGTTCACACTTTCTAGGTGATGTATGCTATCATCACTTGGAAGGGAACATGAAAAAAATGAATGAGGGACAATATTCCCCCCACTTTAAATTTCAGCATACTTGTTATGTTGGTATTATAAGTAGAAAGAGAGGAAGAGGAAACTTTAAAAAGAATGTGCACCTCCTGAAAAGGAAGAGAAAAATACAACCACCAAGAACTATCATGTTGTTTCCAAGAGAAATATGGTTGTGTGTGTATGAATAATGTGAATAAGCAATTAAAAGCTATACAACACACCAATGAAACATTATATCAATGAATTCAAATAACAAATCAAATTGAAACAAACAAATCCCTCAATGGCATCTCATTGCCCTCTATCTCCCAGGATTCTTTAAGTCATTTTTTCTCTAAGATTGTTTGTGCACATGACTTTCCAAATGACAACTTGAAGAATGATATGTTGGAAATGCAAGAGATCTTTCCTACATGATTGATTGATAAATTTTTTGTAGATGATTATGCAATGATAATGATGCTACTATGAGATTGTTATATGAGAATGATATGATAAAACTACTGTAATTAAAATGTTGCTAATGGTAATGCCATAATAAAACTACTTAATACTAAAATGCAAATACTAGAATGACAATGCTAAGATGATGATGCTAATGAAAATTTTGCAGTGTAATTATGCTCAGCTCTATATTTCCTTTTGTTGTAAATGAGGGTCTATTTATAGATTTTCCAAGGCATGAGCCTAGGTGGCAGGAATCAATAGTCTACATTTGATATGGAGAATGAACAGTTGAAAGTGAAGAGGTTAGAGAGAAAAGGGGAGTGTGTTCCCTTTAGAAGAACAAACTTGCCAAGTGTGAAGATGAATCAAATGAAGATGAAGGCCAAGTGTCCCAAATTGGTTAGAATTTGTTGAGGATAAATGCCAAATTAAATATTAGAAATTTCATGAGACACATGATGAGGTGAAAGGTGAGAAGAAGTTAGTAGAAATGTGCTTAAATTCAAATTTAGAATTGAAATTTAATAAGATGAAGTTAATTAAATAAACAAACTAATTAAATTTGTTCATTTAATTAAGACATGAAGAAAATGATTTAGAATAAGAAGAATTAGAGAAAATGAACTATATAAATATTTTTTTCAATTTATTTATAAGTAGAAGAATTAAAGGTCATTAATTAAATAACTTGTATTTAATTAATTCCTCTAGACCAAATTTGATTGTATACATTTTTCCCCTCTTTGAAGTGATGTGTTTGCAACACATTGCTTCATAGAAAAAATTGTTGATAGTGCTAACAAAATTTCAATATGCCCCAGATGCTAATTTTCAAGTGATGATGCGTGTATGCCCCCTTGGGATATAAATCATATTTATTTTTTTAATTTTTAGGATTTTTCAAAAAAATTGAATATTTTATGATTTTCTGATGATTTACAAATTGTATGATGTTGAGATGATTTATCTCCTGATAAAGAAGACTAACCTGCTAATTGATTAATTGATGCCCCTATGAAAAATAAAATAACCCCACTTAATTACCCTCCAATTACCCCTTTAAAAGATAAAAGATGAAAAAGTGAGCTCATTTGAATTCATTTGCATTTGGAAAATTGAGTTGATTGAGCACTTGAGCAAGAGGGTGATCCCATACCACACCCACTGATTCAAGTGAGTTCGATGAAACAATCGCCCTGCAGTGAATGGACCTTCAGTACGTACCTTGAGAAATCGCTTTGTGAAATTTGAATTTGTTTTCACGCATTTTTTCATGTTTTGAAATATGTTAGCACATTTTAGTGCATTTAGGATCCGCTTTAGCACATCAGTTTCTTGTTTTAGCACATATGGTAATTTAGCGCATTTATGCCCAGATTTAACACATAGATTGACTTTTCTAACACATTTAGTTTTCAGTGCATAGTTGCTACAAAATGACACATTTGGTTTGTGTTTTAGCGCATCTAGGGTTCTGGAACATAGAGACACTATTTCGGCACATAGATGGAAGTTTTTAGCACATCCATGATTTCAGTGCATAGAAGCACTATTTTAGCCCATTTACACTAGAATTGATAAAATGTTGATTGTTCTCTTTGTTTTTTATGTGTGATGATCGCATCAGTCATTGTTTTGATGATGTTTGATAGGATAGTTGATGATTGACCTCATGATAGGTGAGAGTCAATGATGGGATAGATGATGATTGACCTCGTGATAGGTGAGAGTCAATGATAGATTGTCCATGAGATTTGATTGAAATCTCATTGCAGTTGATTAGATTGATTGATAGGTTGATTGATAAAATGTTGATTTGTGATATGTCATGATTATAGGAGGATTTTAGAGTTCTTCAATCTTGAGAATTCTTCTTGAAGACACGGGACATGATTCCACTTCTGGTGTAAGTGGATTTAGATATGATTGGGCAATGTGGTCTATCTACCTTGATTGATATGCCCTAGTATAGGATAAATAGGGGATTAGTGACTGCTTTAGCTGAGAGGTGGCATAGTGACCACAACACTTTCCATCTGGCAATGGGTGAGATGACAATTACCAGAGAGGATGTGTACCGGATATCGGGGATTCCCATTGTTGGAGAGTTGGTTGTTTATGATCATACAGAGCAGGGAGGTATTGATGTACTGAGGAGGATTTTTCATGATGACAGCATTAGTGGGTACAAGATCCCATGGTAGGAGATAGTTGATTCTTACGAGCCATTAGCCTATGTTCTAGTTGGTTCAATTGGAGGTTTCCTATGTCTTAACCATAGGTCGAAGGGACTGTTTGTTGGCTGGGGAAGGATATTGGAGAGTATTATCACATAGGGGAGTTGATATGCATGGGGTTCCTGCATGTTAGCTCACTTATATCATGATTTGCATCAGGTGGTGTATCTTGGAGCTACAAATCTATCATCTGGAGTGAAACTATTGCAAATTTGGGCTTGGGATCATACAGTTGTTACTCGGCCTATGGTGGATAGAGATCATCCAGTTGGCAAGCCATATGTCTTTGGATACATAGGTCCGGTTGTCTAGCACAAGCTAGGAAAATTGGAGTATTGGGATGAGTTCTCGATGATTTGGAGACAGTTACATGGTGACTGTACTTGGATTGTGAGTAGTGGCCTGAGGATCATATTCAGATGCCATATGTTTTCACTTTGAGGTACCTGATTGGTCAGACAATTCGTTATTGAGAGATTCCTTCTCATGAGGGTGCTTCGCCAAAATGGTTGAGTTCAAGTTATGCCCTAGAGAGTTGCATTATATGCGTAGAGATGACAGGATATTCCAAAGTGGGGACCCACACTATCCTATGATGCAGCTTGTGAGGAGTATTTTGGATTGCAGCCACAAATATGGGATTATTGTCCAACGATCGTAGATACAGATGAGTATGCTCAATATTTCCACACACACACTGTACTGAGGATATCGAGCCCTGATGAGCTAGTACTAGCCTTTGATGATGATGAGAGGGCACCACCACACACATCAAGACAGAGGAAGGATGGGGGAGATGGTGGGGATAGAGGGGATAATGGTGATGGTGGAGATAGTGGAGATGGGGGTAATGGTGGTGGTGCAGGTGGTAGGCAGATACTAGACCTCAGAATACCTCAGAGGAGGAGATCTATTGTTCCTTCAAGACAATAGTAGTTAGGACCATCTCAGATTAAGATTTTTTTTC
Source organism: Sequoia sempervirens (assembly GCA_007258455.2). Classification (NCBI taxonomy): domain Eukaryota; kingdom Viridiplantae; phylum Streptophyta; class Pinopsida; order Cupressales; family Cupressaceae; genus Sequoia; species Sequoia sempervirens. The sequence continues at coordinate 99,132 of VDFB02066562.1, forward strand.
CCTCCTGTCAGCAATAGGCACAAATAGATGCCTTATAGGTATAGGTGTAGGGTTTATACGGACAGTTAGTCCAGGCATAGGCACAGATTTCCTCTCTGACAACAGAGAGAGATGCCGTGAGGAAGAGATGTGAGCAGGAAAAGGCCTTAGCTGAGAGGTTATAGAGAGTGTTCAAGGGGACCACTACACGGGATATGCTCATAGAGGTTTGGAATTCATCCAGAGAGGCAGAGTACTATAGATTACAATACTATGAGGCAGTTCCTGCAAAGTAGCGTCCCTCGAGTTATGCACAGTCTGTCAGTGCCAGATCAGGTCAGAGTCATTCTCAAACTACGAGTAGGGGTGTGACTGGGCCACCTCCTAGAGATCCATTAGGCAAGGATGTAGGTGTAGGTGTAGGTCCATCTGGTGGTGCAGTAGTAGGCACAACGAGGCCTACATTATCTAGGGGGGGCAGCACATAGCCTTTGTGTTCATATTTGATGTACTACTTGATGTATACATTTATTCGGTCAGAGACGTTAGGATTTCTTGCCACTTTGTTGATGTATCTTTCCACATTTTCAGATATCATTGTATACTTTCCATTGATTTTTTTGAGATTATATATGAGATGCAGTAGAGACTATTGATCTATATGTTGTCTATATGTTTTTATGATGAATGCATTTGATTTCTGCTTTATATGCTATGTGATTTTTTATATGATTATGCCATGGGTATGTATGGATACAATAATGAAATGATGATGCATGGATTATGATTCTATATAGCCTTATTGATGATGTTTTATGCTACATGAGATGGATTGATTATACAAATGAGATGTGATGCACCTTATTTTTTTCATATTTTCTAATGCAAATATATGATCTAATGCATGGATGGATGACCTATGATAATACTTTCTAATGTATGCATGATATGATAATGATTATGCAACTACACATGAATGATCCTTTTTTTGTTAATGTCAAATGTACTCAATCCTCAAATGAGAGATAAAATCATTTTGAAATTTTCCAGCCTTGGAAAACCTAACATGCACATGCAAAACTAATATGGATGCAATCTATCTTAACCATGCAAATCTAAATATGCAATGTTGTCATTTTGTTAGCCGATTTGTTGTGCTTGGTATCATCATTGAGCTTTTAATATGTTGAAAGTTAGTACAAACATCAATCGTATAATTAAACCATGATGACCTGAGTAGAACTTCCATTGATTTTTTATATTGCAAGGTAATACAAGCATCTAAACATAATTGAACTAAGATGATCTGAGCATTGCTTGCCTAAAATAGACAAGAGTTAATCATTTTCCTATGAAAATATAGAATTTCATCAATGATACTTTGTAGAGCACGTCGCACGAAAATTTTGCATAGTAGTAATGATCAACTCACAGACAACAAACAAAGAAAATATCACACTCCATCATAGCTTCTCTAGTCCATGACATCCTTGAGTTGCTCCAGAGAAATGATAACAAAAAGCAAGATACAATAGTTGAACATTCATGCTAAAGTGATTAAACCATGATTCAGAAGAATATCATCTAATTAGATTTTGTTTACCAATCTTGTTGTTGATTTGGATGGTTGGTTTTTTAAAAATTGTGATTGATGTTCAATGTTGAGTTTTGCTATGATTGTTATGTTTGCTATGTTGTCTGACTATTGCTTGTCTATTGTTTTAAGCTCAAAGCAGGTTGCCCCCAGCGAGTTTAGGATTTTTCCCCCAGTGAGAACCAACCATTTATTGCAAATATGCACAATGATCACCAAGCCAAGGTGAAACATGATCGCGACGCCTGGATATGTACATGACATTCATATGATGAACAAGCATAATGATGGAAAAAAGTGAATGACCGACACATGTTCCAATAGATGGAAAAGCTAATCTATCACAAATAGCGCCTATTGCTAGGTTTTCACCACTTTTTTTATTGCACCTTTTCTGATTTTATGATTTTTTTGTTGTCACCAAGACACCTGTTTGCCAGGTTTTCATCAAGGTAATGATTTTTTTAATTTTTCACTCTTTTTTTTGTATTTTTATCTTTTTTTATTTTTTTGGATTTTTTTAATCTTTTTTGCTTTTATTTTCTTTTTAATTTTTAGATTTTTTCTTTTTGATTTTTTTTGGATTTTTATCTCTTTTTTGGATTTTTCTACTTTTTTTTGGATTGTTTTATCTTTTTTGCTTTTTTTGGATTTTTCTACTTTTTAAATTGTGTACTGGATGAGTTATTTATAAAACTTCTTGAGATGCATGGTGTTGATAGGCTCTTCAAATAGGTTCCCTTCAAGTGTGGATAACTGATATGCTCCAGATCTATATAGTGATACGATGACAAAAGGACCTATCCAATTAGGTTCAATTTTTCCCTTATTTTCCTGATCTTGTTGATTGTGAGGATTCTCTTTGAGTACCAAGATGCCAACCTAAAAGGTTCTTCGTCTTACCTTGTGCTTATAGCTCCTTGACATTCTTTGTTGATAAGCTTTCAAATGATCAACAACATGTTGACGATGTCCATCTAACAATTCCAACTCCTGTAGTCTAGATACTCGATAGTCTTCCTCTGAAATGATTCTTTTCAATGATACCAAGAGTGAAGGTAACTCAACCTCAATAGGTAAGTTGCTTTTGATCCATATACAAGGGAATATGATGTGGGTCTTGTAGGGGTGTGGATGCTAGTAAAATATGCACACAAAGCAGGGTTTAGTTAAATGTGCCTGTCACGTCCAGCATCATTGACAATTTTCTTTAGGATTTTCAAAATGGTCTTATTTGAGGCTTCTGCTTGGCCATTCCCTTAAGGGTAATAGGGTGTATAAAAGTGGTGTTGTATGTGGAATTTTTCACAAAATTCTTGTACATCTTGGTTTTTGAAGGGTCTACCATTGTGAGTGATAATGGAGCTAGGGATGCCATACCGACAAACAATATAGTTTAGGAGGAAGGAGGCAACTTGTTTACTAGTGGCTATGGTTAATGGGACGTCTTCAATCCACTTTATGAAATACTCCATTGCTATGATTATGAATTTATGTCCATTAGAGGAAGATGGATGAATCTTACCCACAAGATCAAGTCCCCACTAACAGAAAGGCCAAGTCAATGTGAATGGTTGCAACTCTTGTGTTGGTACATGTATGAAATTCCCATGGACTTGACACTTCTTGCATTTGTTGACAAATTGAAAAGATTCTTTCTCCATCTTCAACCACTAATATCACAAGCATAGGAGTTTCTTAGCTAGAGTAAGACCACTTGAATGAGTACCAAAAATACCTTCATGAAATTCTCGTAAGGTAGATTCAAATTCATCATGTTCAAGACATCGGAGGAGAGTACCATCGAGATATCGTCGATAAAGTGTATCAACTATCAGGGTGTGTCAGGCTGCTTGACGGATAAAGTTGTATTTTTGGTTCCAAGAGATTAGCTGGAAGGGTATTGTCTCTCATATAGGTATAAATATTCCCATAGATTGAGAAATCAAATTCAACTAGATGGTACATGACTTGGGATTGAGGATTTTCATGGGCGGGAGTAAAAAATTGTTCCACCATGAATTCATAATGACTTTTTTTTTTAGTATTTGTAAAAGAGAAGCAATGGTTGCCACGACATTTGTAGCTTTGTTGTTTATTCTAGGAATATGTTCAAACTTGATCTCAAGTAATTATTTCTTGAAGTCATCTACCATTCTCTTGTATGGCATCAGCTTGTCATCTTTTTTTTTATAGTCATCATTAACCTGATTGATGATTAATTGAGAATCTCCATAAACCTGTAATTCTATGATTGTCCATTCCACTGCTACTTTGATACCAATGATTAGTGCTTCATATTCAGCCATGTTATTTGTGCAAGGGAAAATCAACCTGTAATATTTTGGTATAGTGTGTCCTTGAGGAGTAACAAATAGGATTCCAGCACCCAATCCATGTTGAGTGTAATGTTGTATTGTCATTGTGAGGACATCTACACCTGGAAATTTAATGTGCATAGGATGATCATCTTACAACGATGCTTCAACTAATTGATCTGCTATTGCTTGGCCCTTGATTGCTCTTCTATCAACATATTGAATGTCAAATTCACTCAATATCATCACCCACTTTTCTAATATTCATTTTAAATTGGCTTTGTTGAGTAGATATTTTAATGGATCAATCTTGGCTATTAGTTTGATGGTGTGTGTTAAAATATAGTGTCGCAATTGTTGAGTAGCAAACACCAATTCCAAACAAGCTTTTTCAATGAAATTATAGTTAATTTCATAGCCAGTCAGTGTCTTATTGATGTAGCAGATGGCCCTTTCTTTTCCTATAGATTCTTCTTGTGATAGTAAAGCTCCCAAAGATACGTCAATAGTTGCTATGTAGAGTAGAAGTGGTTTTCCCTCTGTTGGTGTTACCAATATAGGTGGATTCATCAAATATTGTTTCAATTGATTAAAGGTAGCTTCACATTTTTCATCCCATCTGAAAGAAGCATTCTTGTGTAACAAATGAGTAAAAGGGTGAATTTTTTCCTCCAGTTGCACGATGAATCTTCTGATGGATTGGAATCCTCCTTGTAGATATTTTAGTTGGATAATGTTCTTAGGAGGTGGCATTTCCATGATTTCTTGAACTTTTGTTGGATCTACTTTGATGCCTTTAGCTAAGACTATGTATCCTAAGAGTTTTGTTGATGTTACTCCAAATACACACTTCTTTGGATTTAAGCACACATTGAACTCTTCCAATAGGTTAAAGATTTTATCCAAGATTTATAGATGTCCTTCTTTGGTGAATGATTTTGCTAGCAATTCATCCACATAGTCCTCCATGAATGTGTGCATCATGTCATGAAAGATTGTTGTCATTACACGTTGATAGGTGGCTCCTACATTCTTTAATCCAAAAGGCATGACATTCCAAAAAAATGTACCCCATGGTCATGTGAAAGTTGTTTTTTCTTGATATTCTAGTGCAATTTTGATATGATTATAACCTAAAAAACCATCCATGAGTGATAGCATAGCATGTCCTATTGTTAAATCCACAATGATGTCTATATTAGGAAAAGGAAAGTCATCCTTTGGGAAATCCTTGTTAAGATCTCTAAAATCTATGCATATTTTGATGTTGTTATCTGGTTTGGAAACTGGTACAATTTTTTAAATTCATTTTGCATAGTCGATTGGTCGGATGAACCCTGCATCTAATAACTTTTTTAATTTTTCTTTCACCAGTAGGGTGATGTGTGGATGCATTTTTCTCAATTTTTGCTTTACTGGCTTCACTCCAAGTGCTATGGATAAATGATGCATTATTAGATTAAGATCTATTCTTGGCATGTCAGCATAGGACCAAGCAAAATTGATTTGTCTTTCTTCAAAGAATTTGGTGAAATTTGGCTTTTCTTGCTCTATCATTGATGCCGCTAAGTGTAAGGTCTTTGTTATTTTTGCAGTATCAATGTTTATAGATTGTGTAGGCTCAACCAATTCTAAAGATTTTTCATGATAATGCTTAGGAAGGGTGTTGAATCTCTCATCCTTCAGTGCCTCAGAGAGGATTTCACTATTGGATACACTCTTTCTTTTTAATTTTTCCATGATCTAATACTGCCATTGCGTGATTTTCACCATTAGATAGATTTTTTGTATTCTTTATTTTGTAGCTAAGATATTTTTCACTCCCCTGATTTGAAGCTTTGTTATGAAATTCATTTGTGGAACTTGTTTCTAGACTTTCAAAACAAAGGAAATTGACAATGGCATCACCATCTGAAAAGATAGGGATATCAAGAAGCTTGGTTTGTTCCCAATCAATGAGTTCAGGATGTATCAAAGGTAAGGAATCATCGGATTTGTCAAGGTCAAAAGCAATGAGTGTCATGATGGAAAAATTTGCAAGGTGTTGGATAGCAATTTCAAGGTCTATAATGGTATTTTCCTCTGAATCATCTATCTTAGTCAATGTTTGATCATCCTCACTAGAGTCATCGATATGTAGTGATCCAAATTCAAGTGGTCTAGACCTTGAACTTTGTCCCTCCATATGTATGGGTGCATATCTCTATATCACATCAATTTCTTTGTCCTCAAAAGATACTTCAGATAGTGAATCCCATTCATATTCATTTGAGTCTATTTTAGAACTAGCTTGCAATTGGAGGATACACTCACAAATCTGTTGAGTGGTTTCTTCTTTTGTCTCTTCTTTGTATCCTAATCTTGTCTTGTCTTTTTCATTAACTATGATAGAATAAATTGATTCCACAATGCCTTCTTTTCATTTTCCAATAGGACCTTTTCCTTCATATCCCATCTTTTCTAAGATAGTAAACCCTTTACCATATTGCTCTATTGGTATATTGGAAGTTGTTGCTTGGGATTCTCCTTCATCTATGTAAAGCCAATTTAGAATGTCTTTTTCCTCAAATTCATCAACTAGAGTGTCTACTTTTATAAATGTACCATCAAAGAGCATGGTGGGTTGTGAAGATTGTTGTCTAGATGTTGATGGTTTCCCATATGATTTTGGAGAAGGTAGTAGTTGTGAAAAACATAAGGATTGTTCAATTGAATACTCACCCATGCCTTTATCTTTCAACTAAATCTTTTTCTCAAATTGTTTTAACAAGCAATTGAGTTGGCTTTCATCATTTGAGGAAATAGAATCATTGATGCCTTTATCCTTCAACATAACCTTTTTCTCAAGTTGTTTTGACAAAGAATTTAGTTGGCTTTCATTACTTTATGAAATAGAAGTCTGAGCTTCTCTATTGTGTGATACAAAAATGTCTTGGACAGTATTAAGAGTGTTGTAGTATTGGAGATTATTAGAATCTGCTGAAATGATGATCTCTTGTCCATTGTAAGGGAATTTCAAGCATTGATGGTATGTTGATGGCACTGTTGGCATTTCATGGATCCAAGGTTAGCCCAAGATTATGTTGTAGGTCAATTCCTTGTCTAAAACTTGGAAAAGTATATCTTTTACAACTAGTCCCACTTGAATTGGAAATACTATCAGTCCTTGAGAGGATCTTTCTTCATCATCATAAGCTTTTATGGTGATCTTTCTTTTGTAATCTATTGCATTTTTTGAATATCCCAATGCATGGATAAGCTTTAAGGTGCAAATATTTAGACCAGCTCCTCCATCTATTAAAACGTGTTTGACCCAATGTTTATGGATTAAGACCTCAATATGGAGTGGTGCATTATGTGGATGAGTGAGGGATGCATCATTGTTCTATGAGAATAATAGGAAATAGGGTACAGTCAAATGTCCCACCATGGCTTGGAATTGACAAACTTCCAAATTAGTTGGTACTATGGTGTCCACTAAAGCTTTTTCCATAATTTCCTTATGGGCTGGTGAAATTTTAAGAAGTTCCAGTATGGATATCTATGTTGGAATCTTTTACAATTGGTCTACTATGTTATATTGATTAGAAGGAGCAACAATTGTTTTAGATGTACTCTCTTTCAATACAAACTTGGATTGCACTCTTGTGGTCACATTTACTAGTAAATTGTCATGTTTATTGTTGATTTTGATGATGTTGATTTGATTATTGGCTGCAAAAATGTCTTGTTTATCTTTGATTTTCATGTCATTGATTTGATTTTTAGCTGCAACAATGTGATGGGTTTTGATGTCATTGATTGGATTATCAATGACAAAGATGTGATTAGTTTCGATGTCATTAATTTGATTATCAGCTGTAGAGATGTGAAGGATGGTAGTATCATTTACATAATTCACATTATTCCCTTTGTTTGTCGAAGAGGATTCTCCTTTTTCATAATATGGTAAAGGGTTTTTAAATGCTCCATGATCAACATTTGTTTGAGGTCCTTCTATTGATATTTCACGTTTGTCTATCAAATCTTGCACCAAATGTTTTAATTGCATACAATCATTTGTTTTATGACCTCTGTTTCTATGAAAAACACAGTAATATGCATCATTCCACCATGATGGTTTGACTCTTGGTTCAAAATCTCGTGCCTTTCGTAATGTTATGAGTTTGTTTACAAGAAGTTCTTTTAATGCTGATTCTAGTGACTACCCCACAGGTGTAATTTTTTTGCAATTTGATGTTGTTCAATATGGCGGTGGAGCTGGATTAGATTCATTGCTATTTTGATTGTGGTGCATCAACTGATAAATTGAAGACTAGTTTTGTGTTATGTGTGTCAGCTACACCATCACTACAAGCATTCTTGTTTCTTGTCCAATTTTTTGATTTTTCATTGTTGTTATGATGATTGGAGGAGTTAGCAGTGTTTTTTCCTTCATTGTAGATTTTTAATACTCCTCTTTTAACCAAGGCTTCCTCAATCTTAAGTATGTTTTCTATCATCTTTTAAAAGTTGGGTGGACATTGCAATTGGAGTCTATAGCTCATCTCACTATTAAGATTGTCAATGAAGATCCCCATCTTTTCTTTTTTCAGGTATAGGATAGGCATATCTAGCAAATAATCGTCTCCATCTTTGTAAAAATGTAAGAAATGATTCACCATTTTTCTGTTTTGTGTTACAAATATCTTTCATTGTTATTTCATGTTGAATGTTGTATGAATATTGGGTGATAAACTTATTTACCAGCTCTTCAATTGATCTAATACCTGGTGGGAGTTTTGAAAACCATTCCATGCATTGACCACCCAAACTTCATGGAAATAATCTCATTAGATAGGTCTCTTCATGTGCAAATTCTAAGCTTATAGTGAAAAATTCTCTTACATGATCTTGAGGATTAGTTTTCCCATTGTATTTTTCATATTTTGGAAGATCACAGTTTGGTGGAAAAGGTATCATGTTCATATTTATGTCAAAAGGATAAGGAAAAATGTCTTGCAACAAATATCTCTTAGTTGTTCCTCTTTGCATAACTTGGATTTGTTGTTGAAGATTTTTCATTTGTTGAGTTAAAGCATTCATTGGATTTTTGATTCATGAGTCAACTTCTATTTTCTTGGGATCTCCCTTCAATTGGTTTACATCAAAATGATTGGGTAGTTTCACACATTGGTTTGCCAGCATCAAAAAGTATTTCTCTCCATATTTTTCTAAAATTTTCTCCATGAATTTGTGAAATTTAGGGTCTTGTTGAGCTTGTTGAATATCTTCCTCAGTTATCTCATTTGTTTTAGGTTGATGAAATCTGTGAAAGGGATTTTCTTCTCCTTCTTCCATGGTGGTTTGGGTTTCAATTTCTTTCTCTTTGAGTTTTTGTTTTTGAGCTCTTGTTAAAATGGGCATGCAAGTGATAGAGTTTTACTATACTTTGATCTTCGTTTTGAGAGTGCCAATGAAATACCTAAGTCAAATAGGATGATGGATCCTAGTGATGAGACTAGAATAAATTTGATGTGCAACATTTGTTTTGTGATGAAGGATGATAGATCCTGATGGTGAAACTCAACTAACAATCAGAAATGAGATTGGTGATTAGGCACTTTAAGTTATTTGATCTAAGTTTAGTTAAAAGGATTTCACTTGCAAAAGCCAATTTCTTCAAGTTTAAATCAATATTGTAATGAGGAATGATCTTTGTTCTGGAAAGGATCCCTAAATGTGATTCTAATTGTCAGGCAGAAGGTCAATTTAGCTCTATGTTTGTGAATCAGATGGATGCGTTAAAATAGGTTGCAGATGCGCTAAAAGATGGGAAAAATGCACTAGAATAGAGCTTGTATGCACTAGAATGTCAGCTAGATGCACCAGAACAAGATATTTATGCGCTGAAAGATGAGGTAAATGTGCCAGAATAGACCCTAGATGCGCTAGAAGATGTAAATGCACTAGAACAAACCCTATATGCACTGAATTATGATGAAAATGCACTAGAATAGACCCTATATGTGTTGAAAGATCTGATGAATGCACTAAAATAGAGTTTGGATGCACTAGACTATGAACCCAATGCATTGAAACAAGAAGTTTATGTGCTAAACTGGAAAGCATCACTATTTTGAAAGTTTTTCTAGTTTCTTGTTTTTGAATTAGTGAATTGAGTGTTTTTAATGTATTATCTTCTGAACAATGATTTCAAACATAGAAGCAAGTAGTAAAATAGTTGTTTCATCCTATGATCTAAACATTAAGTGCGTGTTCTAGGATCTAGTTCGATCCCTTTGATTTCCACTGGTATTGAACAATAGCAAAAATATCAGTCAGACTCTCCTAATGTCAAGGGTCATTAATAACATCATAGCCCACATCTTAGAACTACGTCAGCTCACACAACCCTGTCACCCCCTAGAGGGCACCCGTGTTTTTTCCTTTTCCGGGTCTTAACCAAAGTTGAATCCTCCACTTTTGGCCAATAATCCCTAGTAGTTATATGGTAAGTATCTTGGGGGAAGATTCTTTCCTCCCCTTGCACTGTGAATATTATAATGTTTGGGAATTGATTCAGCTGGCTACTACACTTAAAGTTCTTAGTAAGGGTTTATGTTCAGTGTGACAAATGATAAACTCTCTCAGGAGACCTCCCAACCTTTAGAAAAAAGGCTTTGGGGATAGTTATCAATGCACACTGCCGTTGAATGTGACTTTCATCACAATCACATTTGATTATAGTGGGTTGGAATACTTGGCTTTAGTTGTTCCCACTTAGGTCGTTCTCGTAGGGTGAGTACTTTTTCCCACTATGGCAGGACTTCTAAAGGTGCTATTGCAATAAAATGAAAGGGTGAGTTTGGAATTTTGTTCACCTAGTAAAGGGGAGAGTATAGGTCTCACTTTATAAACACAACATACATGGTGTTCATTATACTTGTAATTAAACTATATGCCTAATTTAATCAAAGGAAAATAACTCCAACCCCTACAAACACCATTAGTAGTTTCAAATAATGTCTTTGACAACGTATAGAGCACTTGAAAAATAGAAACAAATAGGTCAGCTCCCAGATTTTGAATTCCTTCAAATAAGAGTGTATGCGCTAAAACAGAGACCATATGCGCTAAAAGATTCAGTGTATGTGCTATTAAATAAACTCTATGCCCTATTTTGGAAAACACAAAAGGGAAACCAAATCCTACAAATGCATTGAAAAAAGAGGAAAATGTGCTGAAAGATGCCGCGTATGTGCTATAACAGAGCATGGATGTGTTGAAAGTCACCATCTATGCGCTAAAAGAAGCCACGAGTGTGCTACATCGAGATTCACGATCAAACTTGTTCACGAAAAACTTACCATAAAATATTTTAAAATGGGGCTAGGCCCCATAGTGGGTGCCAATTTTATGTTTGTATGAATAATGTGAATAAGAAATTAAAAGCTATACAACACACCAATGAAACATTATATCAAGGAATTCAAATAACAAATCAAATTGAAACAAACAAATCCCTCAATGGTGTCTCATTGCACTCTATCTCCAAGGATTCTTTAAGTCATTTTTTCTCTCAGATTGTTTGTGCACATGACTTTCCAAATGACAACCTAAAGAATGAGATGCTGGAAATGCAAGAGATCTTTCCTACATGATTGATTGCTAAATTTGTTATAGATGATTATACAATGATATTGATGTTGCTATGAGAATGATATGATTAAACTATTGTAATTAAGATGTTGCTAATGGTAATGCCATGATAAAAATACTTAATAATAAAATGCAAATACTAGAATGACAATGCTAAGATGATGATGCTAATGAAAATTTTGTATAGTGTAATTATGCTTAGCTCTCTATATCCTTTTGTTGTAAATGAGGGTCTATTTATATATTTTTCAAGGCATGAGCCTAGGTGGCAAGAATCAATGGTTTGGATTTGATCTGGAGAATGAACTGTTGAAAGTGAAGAAGTTAGAGAGAAAAGGGGAGTGTGTTCCCTTTAGAACAAACTACCAAGTGTGAAGAGTAATCAAATGAAGATGAATGCCAAGTGTCCCAAATTGGTTAGAATTTGTTGAGGATAAATGCCAAATTAAATATTAGAAATATTTAATTTCATGACACATGATGAGGTGGAAGGTGAGAAGAATTTAGTAGAAATCTGCTTAAATTCAAATTTAGAATTGAAATTTAATAAGAGGAAGTTAATTAAATAAACAAACTAATTAAATTTGTTCTTTTAATTAATACATGAAGAAAAAGATTTAGAATAAGAAGAATTAGAGAAAATGAACTATATAAATATTTTTTTTTCAATTTATTTATAAGTAGAAGAATTAAAGATCATTAATTGAATAACTTGTATTTAATTAATTCCTCTAGACCAAATTTTAGTCTATACAAGTTGCACTTGAGGTTGTACCACCATGAATGATAATGAAAAAAACACATAAATCTACCAATGCCACATAGTGATGAGCAACATCATAGGATGAAGATCATTATGAATTAGAGGAAGTAGTTGCATCAACACAAGGAAGAGCACCATAATCCTTAAGATGCTAAATTTTATTACTCAAATACTTACATTCATTTGTAGATTGGCCATGCACTCATTAATATGCACAAAATAATCTTTTGATGTATAATTTATTTCATGTTCTTGAAGGAAGATTAATCAAGTGAGCTTTGAGAAGCCTCAACAAGATAGTCTCTTGATCAATATTAGGGGACATTTCTTTCTTAACACAATATGTCATACACACAGTAGATGATAAGGTATCAGATGAAGATTCAGATAAAGGTTGGAAACCTATACCCTACTTGGAAAAATATGTTATATAATTCACTTGATTTCTATCATTTTGTTCCATGTTTTCATTATATACATATTTAGAAAGGATTTTGTATCAAAGACCATAACATTATTCCAACTCAGATGAAGAGATTTTATGCTTCTGAGAAGGATTGGCTTCTTCACAAGCACATAAATCCTTTTTAAGTTTCATAAAGTTATGTATCTTCCTCTCATGAGGGATGGGAGTTGAAGATTCCCCATCACCATCACGGGGTGATGTTGTTGATATATAACCAAGTTGAGCAAATGAAACAAAAGATTCTTTAGGTGTAGATTGTGGAATTTTGTACTCTACCATAAAGGAGGGTGTAAAATATAATGAACACCAATCATCCCTAAAACATATGTTTGAAGATGAATCATTTTTGTATGATTCTTTGGACTTTAAGGGTGAGATTTTGGACTCTTATTTGAAACAATGTGTAAAATCTAATAGCCTCCAATCATCATCTAAGAGTTTTTTTGTAGGTGAAAGACAATTTGGATTACCATCAACTTGTACAGGTTCTACTTTGGAAGTTGGAATCAAAGTATTAAGAGTGTTGGAAGTGTCATGATCATGTTGAACTTGAGAATTATAACTTTTTTCATCTTCTTCAACTATGTATATCTTGTTTTTTTATTCAAATTTCATCTCACGGTGAAGAGTAGATGAGACTCCTTTAATGGCATGAATCCATGGTCTCCCTAGGATAAGTTTGTATGAAAGAGGTCCTGGAATGATATGGACAAGGGTGGGAAAAAATATGTGTCCAATCTAAATGGGTAATGTGATCATTCCTAATGGTTTCCTATTAACATTATCAAATCCATGAATATTAACATCATGGGGTTGAATAAACTTCTTGTCCACAACAATTTTATCTAGGAGATCAATGCTACAAATATTAAGACCCATTCCATTGTCTATGAGAGTATGTCTAACTGTAGTTTCATTAATGATCACCTTTATCATCAAGGCTTCATGTCCATTTTGGATCTCAAGTGGGGGTAACTCATGTTGAGGGAATGTGATATCCAACTTTGTCACTTGCATACAGTTAAATGAGGTTGCTACGTCATTCAATTTAACAAAATATTGGATATCATTCTTCTGCAAAACTTCTTGGAGCATCGTATTGTATGTAGGTGATGTTTGAATCAAATCCCAAAGGGAGATGTTTATCGGAGTACAATGAATTTTTTCAACAAGATTATACTCTCTACCACTACCCTAAGGAATGTTATATGTGATAAATTGTGTGATAAGTTGGTTGTTGTGACACAATATTACTAAAATGTTTCCTTGCAAATTTTAATATAGCACCTGGAGATAATGGATGTCTAATAATGGGAGGTGACTTAGGAGGCTCAATAATTAAAGGAGATCCAATTTATACATTCATAACCTCAACCAAGTTACTTAGATGACCTTCTATTGAGGGAGGATCTAATGTGAACTTAACATCTTCATCTATTCCATTCATCTTTGTTTGTTGAGAGAAATGTAGCATTGAAAGGGGACAAAAAAGATTCTCATGATGCTCAATAATTAGGTCTTCTAACACCAATCTATACCTTTGTCACAAGTAGGAGAGGTATCAGGAGAAGAGCAACTAGGATTTCCATGATTGTCTATGATTACATCCTTTTGCACCAAATTTTTAGTGGACGATCTAGGTGAGATGAATTCCCCAAGTCCTTAATCTAACATGTCAAAGTCATCACAACTAAAGTGCTTGAATAATATGCATTCTCCAGGGTTTATCATTTAGTGCATGCTTTTTTTTTTAATGTTTTTAGGGTAGTTTTTGGTTTGCAATGATTGTAAAATGTAAATTGATCTATCTAAACTATGAGATGATGCTCAAAATAAAGTAAATGTATACAGATCTAAAACTATCCGTAAATGAAACATACAAATTTTTTCCCAATTTGTCTCAAGATTTAAGAAAAAAAGACAACTATCTTTGATATGCAAAACAAATTGTTTTAGAAACCCAATTTACAGATTTGATAGAAAAAACAACAATAAAAAATAGAGACCAAGATGCACCAAAAAATTGGTCAGGATACTCGCATAGGGACTTACTCACCCAAGGGTGAATAAGTCCTTGATTAGGGTTCTAAAAAATGAAAAAAATGCAAAATCCGATTTAATATGTGTTCTTTGTTTTAGCTTGCAAAAGGCTATTATTGTGACATTTTTTTCCAGATTTAGGTGTCTTAATGCTAGTGCAAATAGTGATAAGTAGTTTTAAGACAAACTGACAATTTTTGGATTGCAATTTGGAACTAAAATTGAATCTAAATGACTAAAAACACTCTTAATATAACCACAATGCAAGATCTATGCAAAATTAATGAAATTTTAAAAATAAAATTATGAATTTGAATGATGCAAACATGCAAAACTAAACCCTAAATGAAATACAAAGCACACTAATAAAAAACCTAAATCTAGGGTTTTGAATGTCTCCAAATCAGAATTTAAGATGTACAAATTTGGCTTCACCAAAATGAAACATATGAAAATGGTGGATGCACAAAATAGAATGGATGATATAGGAAGATCTAGAAATGAGGGACTTGGGCCCAAAAGCAGAAAAAGGGATATCCAGCTAATCACAAACCCACCTTTTCCTATTTCATTATGAAGAAGGATAGAATGCATATGGAATTAATAAATGACTATAAAAAATATTGTAATTATTAGGAAATAATGCATTCAACCCATAAACTTAATCCATTTCCTACATAACCCCATGAGAGATAAACATGCTTACAAGTAACTATAATGCATAGATCAAATAAACAAGCCACAAGATAACACAAGATATACCTTGAGAAAACCCTCAAGAGGGAAAAACCCAGTCTCCAAAAGCATCCATACTGCATCATATTGCTTAACAATAAACTAATACAAGAGTTACAATGAATACCTCTAAAGCATTAAGCCTGCCAATGCATCCTCATATGTCCAAGCATGAACCCACACATCCCATGCCATGCTTCACATATGCACTCCTTAGAAATACTCAATAATGACAACCCACTCACCCAACCAACCTTAACTAGTAAACATGTGCTTGCTTTTATAGATTCAAGCTCACACAAATACAACCAAGTGGTAATATAAAACCATGTACCACAAAACTATGTGAATACAAAACCACTAATCCATTATTTAATATTGGGTACTAATTTTTCGATGTTTAAATATTCCGCTAATATTAAATTATTATCACATGTCTCCAACACATAAAATAATAATATAATGTTACAATACAACATAAAGTGGTCCCCAAACAATTACGTAGTGTTATTAACCACACCATCTAGGTGCATCAAAACTAAATAATTATTTAATTACAACATTATAATAAATCAATTTATGCAATGGTGTACAACACCATATCACAACATTCCCCACTTTTTTTATACATTGCATAAGGGACCAATACATGAAATTGTTGGAAACAAGAAACATTGAGAGGGGGGGTGAATCAGTGTTTTGTTAAAACTTACTTTGTTATTCTAATTATTAACACACTTAAATATTCAACCAAGAGAAATATGCAGAAACAGAAAGCAAATAACCACAACACCATAACACAAGGATTTTTACGTGGAAACCTTGTTAGGGGAAAAACCACGATGGATGGACAATCCAGAATATAATCTGAGTATACTCAAAAGAAGTTTACAATATGAGAATGCACTTGCATTCAG
Organism: Sequoia sempervirens; assembly: GCA_007258455.2. Taxonomy (NCBI): domain Eukaryota; kingdom Viridiplantae; phylum Streptophyta; class Pinopsida; order Cupressales; family Cupressaceae; genus Sequoia; species Sequoia sempervirens. Next base: position 115,585 of record VDFB02066562.1, read on the forward strand.
GAACAGTGCCTAGAGCTCATTGCTCAAAATAGGAAGGCACACTACCTTACAAAGATTTGGATTAGATCCAAGAGAATGAATTGAAAGAATAGCATCTACAAATGCTTGATTACAATTTTGGTTAGGCTCATATGTCAACCTTCTATCCTTCTAACTGATACTGAACTTTTGCTCTGCTTTGCTCTAACTTGCTTTCACAAAATCTTTATGTGCAAGTGAAACTGTGCATAGAATCACTCTAGCACTCTTCTAGTATTCACAATACACATCGACACACCACATACATATATCAAAATGATATAATAGATCATACATATATATCTGTGGCTAACATTTTAATCACAACATGTCGGCTCCAAATAAGACTTGAAAATATTAGCAACTTGTCAACTCAAATCTTAAGAGTTATCCAATGTGCATCCACAACGGTCGTCCACAACTTAGCTTGGACCCAAAGAATAATGATAAAACACAAGAATATTTGAATAAATATTCCCTAAATATCCGCAACACATTATACCAACTGAGTCGGCCCCAAAATACTGAAAAAGAGAGAAGTATCAACCAGATCTCGAAACTTGCACATGACTTGGTACTAGGTACTAAGATTTCCAATTAACACAAGAAATATACTGATGAACTTCTCGTGAGATCCACAACTCAAAGTAACAACTGGAAATCTATACGTGAATCATTGAACACCAATCTATTAGATGCTATATTCTTCCTGACTGACTTCAATCTAACTATCGGTGGGAGTAAATGATGTCATGTAGATCTATCACTAACTAGGGTTTCCATCAATGATAACACAAGAAAGAATTCATAGTGTCTCTTGCCAACAATCTCCCACTTTGGAATTGATGGCGACACTTAGTGAAAAATGAATAAGTGTCAGATCAAGACCAACATGAGTTCCACTGCCATTTCAAAACTTAAAAAAAAAACTTCAATCTTGGAAAAACAACTCCCCCTATGATGACTATGCATTTTTCACTGTACACTTCTCCCCCTTTGACATCAATGGCAAAAATTGGGGAAATCGAAACAAAATTCCAAAACTGTATAGGCACGAACTTGTAACTTACAAAATTTTGAAAATATCTACAAAATCTTGCTTCAACACTCTTAAATTGTCACCACAAACCTTTTTGATTCTTTCCAAAACTGTTATGTGACCACACAATAAATAGGATTGAGCCTCTGTAGTTTCAAGATTCTCCAGGTCACTAATTGAGCCACTACAACATCTTTTGCTTCCTTCAAAGCACTCATCATTATCTCAATCTTCAGACAAATTATTCCTCTGAGTTCACTTACTCTCCCAATAATCCTGTCATTTTTCAGTCTTCAAGCATCTTATTTTGTCAAGTAGACCTATTAATTGACCTTCTTGTTGAACCACATCACCAGCTAATGGATCAAAAGTAGTAGAAATGGTAGCTAATTGATTTTCTAGATCCTTCACCTTTTTCTCATTACCTTGAGTAAACTTGGACATAACCAAACATGACTTATAGGATTTTCCAACTTTAGATATAGAACCTTGAATGTTATTCATGTAAGTAGCTAACAAAATCTTATCCTTTGAAATCATTGCCTTCAACTAACTAAGTTTTTTTCTATTAAAATCCTTTTGCACTTTATCCTCAACATATTTCTCAAGAGACTCAAATTGAGTACTTACAACATTTATGAGCTTCTTTAGCTCATCGGAAGATGAATTTGATGGGTCCATGACATGAGTAGGCATTAATTTCTACAGAACTCTAGGTGCAAGGTTTAGCAATTCATTATCCTCTATGTGAGACTTTAGAATCTTCTCACTGGCCTTAGCTTGAGCAATTGATGCAACCTTCATCATCTGAATTGGGGACATAGTAGATAGATTGATTGAACTTTCATCCAATTTAGGATCAAAATCTTCCTATTGCTCCATCAGAGATCTCTTCACTACCTTGGCATTGTCTTTTTCCTCCACTCTAATTTCCTAAACTTTTTCTTCTTCATCCTTGGGTTCTTCTGAGACTATTTCTGGATTTCTTTTAGGCACTTCAACCTCTTCATTTTGCACCACCTTCTCCTTAGCTAATACCACCTTAGGAACTTCAGTTTCCATAGGTGTCTCTGTATTTTCCACATTAGGAGAAATCAGAATATCCTCAAAATCTAGAGGATTAGATACATTCATATTATCCTTATTCACATTCTCTTCTTCATTTACATTTACCTCCTCATTCACTTCCTCATTTACTAGAACATTTTGAGTATTCATTTCCTCAACGTTAATCTTATTCTTTGACATAAACTATTCCAGAATTTCCTTAGTTTCACCAACAACAACATCAGTTTCACCAATCATGAGTTTAATCACCCTCATTTTTCTGTTAAATTCCTTTTTAACTCTTTCAAGGAGTGAATCCATCTCTTCAATTGACATTTCTAGACATAGATCTACAAGAACTCTCTTCCTCAGATTCTCTTCTTCTGTTCTAACACTTAATCTTCTCAACTCCAAAATATCATACAAATTATTGGGTAAGCTAGACATAATCTCAACAAGAACTTTATTAAAAAAATTCATATGTTTTATTGTAGCTTCTTCTAGAATTCTTTGATGATTCATCAAAAGTTTCATACAATTCACAAAGGGGCTTAAGATTACCGTCCTTGACAACAACATTCACAACTTCATCAACTGACATACTAGGTTTATCAATTTTAGCCTTCTTTGCCTTCTCTTCTTTGCCATAAGATTTTAACTCAACAACCTGAGTTCGGGTAGCTTCTACTTCTCTCAAGACTTCTTTTGATTTTGTTTCATCTTCTAAAATAGGCTTTTCAAAAAATACCTTTTCGTCAGATTGAATTTCGATCGCAGTTTCTTCTCCACGCTTTGAATCTCTCCACAATTCAACTAGGTTTACTCAAGGGCTCTTTCAAATTGTTTTCCTTAAAAATGCAAAGTGACAAATGAAAGATAAAAATGAATTTTTCACTCACACAACTAACCCTTTTTTTCACAATAAATGCCTTAACCCTAGTTCATCTGGTTACTTCTAATTCCAGTATATTTAATCTTTTGATTGGAACAACTCAATTAAGAAAAAGATACATAATCTTTACAACACTTGCAAAACATAATATTAATAGTAGATGATGAGTATTTAACTTCTTGACACATTATCATACAAACATTTATCTTGAATAGTCTTTAAACATTTTCATAGCATCATCCTCACAGTATAGAATGAATTGTTATGTTCTTGATCCATCACCATATAAACACGTCGAAAGATGTATATGTCAACATTTTGCAATATTATTTCTTTTATAAGAAATGGACTTGGGAGAAAGCTTTATAATTTATAATACAAATAAGAAATGGACTCAAGGGTGAAAAATTTATTTATCACACCAAATAATAAATTTACGTGAGAACATCACTTGTTTCTCTTAGACTCCAATTTTCAAGCATAGCAAATCATTTCAAATGAAAATGACAAAATACTTCACAATCAAAGTTGTTAATTGAGGAAAAATAAAATGTTTCCAAGTTCCACCATTGTACGCATTTACAATTGGTTGTATATTGTTGTAAGGGAAATGAGGATAATTGAAAAACTTCTTGTGCTTGCTAGACTTGAGGATGATCATATGCTTTGTGTGGAAAAATTGGACTTCTCAACTATCGTGTGAATGTTTCTCTTTTCGATTGTTTTGCATGCCATCATAAGGGATCAAGCCAGTTGAACTTAGCTTAGAGTGTTTTGATTTGTTTGAGTACAAAAGAGGACTATGCCTAGCATAAACGTACCTATCAGAATGCGTTGGAATAGTTTGTTTGGTCACATGAGTTGTAGAACGAAAGCTGCACCACTTTGCAACTTTACATTGCTTGCATTTGACACTTTTCCCATCAAGTGAAAACTAGACACCACAAGAAGACGACTCTAAGATAAAAAAAAAACCAAGAGAGGTTATTTTAGAGGAGCCCAACATGATCTATTAGACTCAAACAAATAGTTTTTAAGTATCATGGTTTTTGAGTAATAGCCCATCAAATATTGTAACCATTTTTCACTTTGGACCGTTAAGGGATCGAGCCGATTGAATGTGGCTCAAAGTGATTTGGCATGTTTGGGTGCTAAAAAGGACCATTCCTAGCATAAATTTACCCATATGGATTTGTTGGAATAGTTTTTTTGGTCACACGAGTTACAGAATGAACGTTGCATCACTTTGCAACTTTACATTGCTTGCATTTGACACTTTTTCCATCAAGTGAAAATTGGACACCATGGGACAACGACTCTGAGATAACAAAAACCGAGAGAGGTTACTATAGAGATTCCCAACATGATCCCATAGGGTTAGATGGAGAGCTTGTAAGCATCATGGTTTTCGAGTAATATCCTGCTAAAGATTGCTACCCTTTTGCACATTGAACCCTTAAGGGATCGAGTCGGTTGAACATAACTCAGAGCGATTTGGCACGTTTGGGTGCCAAAGAAGACCAGGCCTGGCATAAATGTACCCATCCAGATGCATTGGAATAGTTTGTTTAGTCACACAATTTGCAGAATGAAAGTTGCACCACTTGGAAACTTTACACTGCTTACATTTGACACTTTTTCCATCAAGTGAAAACTGAACACCATGGGAAAACGACTTCGAGATAACAAAAACTGAGAGAGGTTATTGTGAAGGGGCCCAACATGATCTCATGGCTTAGATGTGTTGGCAGAACAAGGATAGACAACTGAGAGGGGGGGTCAATCAGTTGTCACATAAACTTAAACTTTTCAACTTAACTTAACTTAATCTTAGATCTAATGAATAAGCAATTAACCATAAACAATTAACACATCAGAGAGACAGAGAACACCAATATTTTTATGTGGAAACCCTGTTAGGGGGAAAACCATAGTGGATGTTAGTCCACAAGATTATACATTGTTAAAAGTATAATGAGAAATAATAAGGGGAATGAACATGCATTCAAGCACACTACCTAGAGCTCACTGCTCAAATACAAAAGGGGCTCACTACCCAACAATACAGAATAGGATTAACATCCAAGGGTATGAACTAAGGAAATAGCTTCTACACAAGCCTAGTTATAGTTCCAATTAAGCTCACAAAACCTTCTTCACACTTCACTCAATCTTCTTCACACTTTACTTTGCTATCAATTGATATTCATACATGCACACATAGCAGCACTCTCAGCATACAAAGCACCTTTTCAACACACTAAGCACACTCTTTTTTGATGAAAAAATCACTCTTATATATCCGCTACATGAGATTTCATCACAACTAAGTCGGCCAGGAAAATAAAACATATTTTCAACGTCGGTCCAAATTTACAAATAAATTTTTAATGTGAATCCACCAAGGTCAACCACAACATAGTGGAGACCCAAATTAACATCTCCAACACAAAAATATTTTAATTAATTTCACCACGAAGATCCACAACACACTATCACCAACATGTCAGCTAGGGACATGAAAAACCAAACATGTGCAAGAAAATATCTTCAATCACAAGTTCTTCAATTAATGTGGACATACCACAAAGATAGATAACGATCTAGAGACATTTGATAACACCAAGAAACAACAGAGAAACATCTGCAACAACTGAGATTAACAAGATCACACAATCTTCATTCAAGAACATTGATAGAGACCACAAAAATACTGTCAGACCACAATACAATCAAAACTTCACGCGGACCTCTGAAACTTTTGGTAGATGATCTAGATACACTCAACAATAAAACCTTTAATCCACACTATCTAATCTTCAATGTAAAGAACAAGACGCCTTCATGACCTACACAGTTCCACTGGGAAGCTAGAACACTTCCTTTTACAATTTTCTCAATATCCTCACATATACAGCCTTTGATGCACCAAATCCTAATAGTGTTGACATCAATGACAACCACATATTAGCAACCATATCCATAGCATCCAACAATCTCCCCTTTTGGCATTGATGGCAACACATGATGTGAAAAATACCATCAACCCAACACACCGATTGTTCTTCTCAACTGCTCTTCTCCCCACAAGGCTCTTTTCCTTAGAAATATTTTTCACAATGCACTTCTCCCCCTTTGACATCAATGGAAAAGGTAACCACGAACTTTCCAAAAACATGCTCTGAACCACATATCTGCACATCTGACTACTCCCCTTGAGTAGCAGCCACAAAAACATCAATCCGGATCAGAATATAGCAATGTAGCTCACAAATTGATGCAAGAAAATGCATCTTTTAGTTCTTATCAGGAGGGGTAATCACCCCTAGCATTCCTCTAAGATACTCAAAAGTATCCTTTGACAATGGCTTAGTAAATATATTTGCAATATGTTCTTTGTTAGGTACATATTCCAATCTAACTTCTTTCTCATTCACTTCCTCCCTCAAGAAATGAAACTTGATTGATATATGTTTAGTCTTAAAGTGCAGCACCAGATTCTTTGAAATATTTATTGCACTAGAATTGTCACAGTATATGGAAATAGGCTCTTCATATACCACTCTGATATCTTTCAATTTGTTTCATCCATATCACTTGAGTACAGTTATTTGCAGCAACAATGTATTTTGCTTTAGTAGTAGATAGAGAAATGAAATTCTATTTTTTGCTCAACTAGGACACCAACTTCTTCTATAGGAAGAAAGCACCACCACTAGTAATTTTCCTATTATCTACATCTCCATCCCAATTTGCATCAGTATATGCACTCAAAGTGAGATCATCATCCTTTGGATATCAAAGTCCAAAGTCAACTATTCCTTTTAGATATCTGAAGATTCTCTTGACAATAGTCACATGTGATTCTTTTGGATCGGCCTGGAATCTAGGAACCATATATACAACATTCATAATGTTTGGTCTAGTCTGAGTTAAATAGAGCAATCCACCAATCATTGACCTGTATCTAGTTTGATTCACCTTAGGAGAATCATCATTCAGTGTCAACTTACATCCGGTCACCATGGGAGTGCCAACAAGTTTTGAGTCATCCATTCCAAACTTCTTCAATAGTTCTCTCACATATTTGGATTGAGATATGAAGATCCCCTTGTCTAACTAAGTAATTTGCAATCCCAGAAAGAACTTCATCTCTCCAATCATACTCATCTCAAATTCATTCTTCATTTCATCAGCAAACCTCATACATAGATTATCATCTCCTCCAAAAATGATGTCATCAACAAAAACTTCTATAATTAACCCCTTATCATGATCTAATTTGAATTATAAATTGCTATCAATAGTACCTTTAGTGAATCCAAGCTTCAAAAAATATTTTCCCAATCTAGCATACCAGACTCTAGGGGCTTGCTTAAGTCCATATAGATCTTTCTTTAATCAACAGACTATATCTTCTTTGTTAGTTAGCTGAAATCCATCTGGTTGTTCAATGTATACTTCTTCTAGTTCCCCATTCAGAAATGCTGACTTCACATCCATTTGATAGACTTTGTAGTCCTTGTATGCAACATAAGCAAGAAATAACCTTACAACTTCAATTCTAGCAAAAGGGGAAAAGGTTTCTTCAAAATCAACGCCTTCCATCTAAGAATAACCTTTACATACCAGTCTTGTTTTATTCTGGACCACTTCACCTTGTTCATTCAACTTGTTCCTAAACACCCATTTAGTACCAATCACATTTTTGTCTTGAGGCCTAGGAACCAGTATCCATGTGTCATTATTTTCAATCTGTGTCAGCTCTTCCTTCATAGCTTCCAACTAGTGTTCATCTTGACAAGCTTCAGTGACATTTTTAGGTTCAATCTTAGAAATCATACAATACTCTTCTGCAATCTTCCTTCTAGTTTGCACTCCTTTATTCTTATCTTCTATGATTTGATTTTCAAAATGATTTAGCTTTACATACCTTGGAGTTTTGGGACATTCTTGAACTTCTTGATTCTTTTGATCTTTCTTCTACACTTGCACTTGTATGTGCTTCCTGACTGGCTTGATTTATCAGAAGAAATTGAGGTTGCTTTACCAAAACATATGGAATAATCTAAAGTAAATTTTGTGTCTGATAATTATTCCCTTTGCAAGTATTGTCTTCATCTGAATCATAACCACAATATTTGGATGATTTGACAAAGTCCTCATCAACTCTTAACATTTGCACTTTCAACCATCTTTCCCAGTCTTTTGTTATAGCACTAGTAGGCCTTGCTTTTAGTGGAGTAAGGGTATGTGCAGGATCATCATGGAAAAAACAGGCCCTTAAGTGGAAAAAAAATCAGAAAAATCAGAGTTAGGAAACTTGATGTAAAAATTTGAATAAGTTATTTATATTATTTCAAAAATATGTAAGAATAGAATATGTAGCAAATTGAATGTAGTTTCTAAACTACTAGGTTTATTTTATTTTTAAAATCTATTTGGTGAAAAATTGAAATTTCAATGCAATAGTACTTAAATTTTAGGGAAAAAATAAGTAGGTCTCTGTCTAACCACCCTAACCACAATAAAATGATAAAAAAAATTATAAGATTTAAGATATAAGTAGAGGACTCATGCCCCAATGTGATGCATATTTTTTTATAATTTTTTCCAAGTAAATAATTAATTATGAATTTTTTATTAGAAATTTTAAAAAATATAAAAACTTGTATGTCTGACCACCTTAACTTGGTCAAAACTTCATGAAATTCATTTTTTTTCTTTTTAATCCCATAGTATACAAAGCATAGAATGTAACACATGTTTTGGATTTAAAAAATGTGATACCGTTTGAAAGCTATAGATGTTTTTCAATCAGGACTTTAGTCGTAATTCAAATAGAAAATGAATAATAATTATTTATTAAACTCAAAGTAAAGCATAATTTATATTGGTGGAAAGCTGAGAATCTCCTTTAGAAACCCTTTTCATTTAATCAATTTTGGGTAAAAAAAAAGTTGTTAACCACATGGGCCATCATATCTCTTACATATCACCACTTTTTGGCCCATTATGATCCTACACATACCCGTAACCTAGGAAAATCTCTTCATCGCTTCTTGCATCAAACTTACCTATATCATCATCTCTCTTGATATAACACTTGCTTCTAAAGATCTTGAAATACTTAACAGTAGGCTTGTAACCAAACCATAACTCAAAAGGGGTCTTTCCAAAATTACCATTAACATTTTCCCAATTCAAGGTATACACAACAGTGCTTACCGCTTCACTCTAGTACATCTGAGACACATTTCCTTCCATCATCATTGTTTTGACAACATCCAGAATTGTTCTATTCTTTCTCTTTGCAACTCCATTCTGTTGAGGGGTTCGAGGAGTAGATAATTGTCTTAATTCTATGTTCTTCACAAAAAGAGTTGAACTCCCTAGAGGTGAACTCACCACCTCTTTCAGATCTTAGGCACTTGATTTTCAGACCTTTCTCATTCTCTGCCATACCCTTAAAATTTTTTAACTTTTCCAATGCTTCACATTTTTCTCTTAAGAAAGAAGCCCATATCATTCTAGAGTAATCATCAATAATCAACATAAAGTACCTTGCTCCATGGATACTTTTGACTTTGGAAGGACCAAAAAGGTCGGTATGTAGCAGCTCCAGCAAATTATTTGAATGAAATTGTTTGCTCCAGAAAGAGACTCTAGTTTCTTGACCCATCTGACATTCCTTGTAGATTGTGTTAGCAGGCTTCACTAACTTAGGTAGATCTCTGACTGCTTGAGTGGAACTTATCTTGATAATGTTGTCAAAATTTACATGGCATAACCTCCTATGCCACAACCAAATTTCATCTACTTGAGTAATTAAACAACTCCCATTAGCAATAGTTAGGTGAAAGATAGTACCTTTTGTTTGTTTACCTATAGCAATCATATTCCTAGAACTTTCGTGTATCTTGCATCTTCCATTTTTGAATTGAAGATCATAGCCCTTGTCCACCATTTGTCCAAGACTCAACAAGTTGTGCTTCAAGCCTTCAACATAAAGAGCATCATCAATGTTATCCTTACCACCAAGGCAAATAGATACTCTTCCACAAACCACACTAGCATTGTTATCTCCAAATCTTACAACCCCACTGTCATATTTCTCTAGACTTACAAATTTTCTTTTATCACTAGTCATATGATATGAGCATCCACTATCAATGACCCACTCATATTTTTCTTCAACTCGGGCTGCAAGAGCCTTTTCATCTTTAGCATATTCAGTAGCCACAAGATTATCTTCAATGGTAACAATGAAAACCCATTCATCTTCATTTCCATTATCTTTATCAGACTCATCATTAGTCACTGCTTCTTCAGCAAAGTAACATCTCTTTTGGAATCTAGACTTTTTAGGCTTAGATCTAGGAACTCTTTTAGGACACCTTGATGCAAAATGACATATTTTACTGCAAGAGAAACATTTAATAGGAAATACATCTTCATACTTAACTTTTCCTTTGCCTTCTTATTTTGCAATTAGTGCTTCAAATTCTTCTACTTCTCTTTCCTTATCTTCAAGTTGTTTCAATTCTTAGTCATACTTGGATAACTTTCTGGAACACTCTCCCAGACTATATCTTTGCCTATTACTTTTGAATATAGTAGCCTTAAATGTAGATTCAGTCTTCGGTGCATATTCACTAAATTCACTTATTTCAAAAGCAGCAAGCTTGCCAACCAACGTGTCTCTTGATATCTTTGTTACTGATCTGATTTCTTCAATAGCATGATTTTTCACTTTTTAGGAGGGAGGAAAGGATCTAAGTATCTTAGCCACAATTTCATCCTCATCCACAAAACCACCGACACATCTAATACCCATTACTATCTTATCTACTCTCTGCATAAAAGAAGTGATATTTTCATCTTCACCCATCTTCAAATTCTCATACCTATCTTTCAAGCTCTGTAGCTTAGCCATATTCACCTAAGTATCTCCTTCATACAAAGTTTCTAGCTTCGTCCAAATCTCATGAGCTATCTACAATCCTATCACATTAGCCATCTCCGAATTTGTTAGAGCACACATCGAAGCTTCAATAGCCTTAATATTATTTTCAGCATCTTTGATCTCATCAGCAATGGAGGGACCATTCTGAGGAATAACATATGGATCTTTTGTAATCTTCTAGAAAGCTTCACTAATACACCTTAGATGACATTGCATACTAGCATTCCATAGTGAGTAGTTAGTTCCATCAAATCTCAGACTGTCCTTCAAGAATGTTGCCATCCCGGATCACCTCAAGCTTTTAGAATTCTTCAAAGGAACCTGCTCTGATTCCAATTGTTGGCAAAACAAGGACATACAACTAAGAGGGGGGGTGAATGAGTTGTCGCAGAAACTTAAACTTTTCAACTTAACTTAATCTCAAGTCTGATGAATAAGCAATTAACCATAAATAATTAACACATCAGAGAGACAGAGAAAACCAATATTTTTACCTGGAAACCCTGTTAGGGGAAAAACCGCAGTGGATGTTAGTCCACAAGATTATACCCTGTTAAAAGTATAATGAGAAATGATAAGGGGAATGCACATGCATTCAAGCACACTGCCTAGAGCTCACTGCTCAAATACAAAAGGGGCTCACTACCCAACAATACAAAATAGGATTAACATCCAAGGGTATGAACTGAGGAAATAGCTTTTGCACAAGCTTGGTTACAGTTCCAATTAAGCTCACAAAACCTTTTTCACACTCTGCTCTGCTATCGAATGATATTTGCACATACACACATAGGAGCACTCTCAGCATACAAAGCACCTTCTCAACACACTAATCACACTCTTCACCAATGAAACAATCACTCTTATATATCCGCTACATGAAATTTCATCACAGCTTAGTCAGCCAGGAAAATAAAACATATTTTCAATGTCGGCCCAAATTTACAAATAATTTTTTAATGCAAATCCACCAAGGTCAGCCACAACATAGTGGAGACCCAAATTAACATCTTCAACACAAAAAGACTTTAATTAATTTCACCATGAAGATCCACAACACGTTATCACCAACATGTTGGCCAGGGACATGAAAAATTGAACATGCACAAGAAAAGATCTTCAACCACGAGCTCTCTGAATAATGTGGACATACCACAAAGATAGGTAATGATCTAGAGACATATGAGAACACCAAGAAACAACAAAGAAACATCTGCAACAACTGAGATTAACAGGATCACACAATCTTCATTTAGGAACACTAACAAAGACCATAGAAACACTGTCAAACCACAATACAATCAAAACTTCATGCGGACCTCTAAAACTTCTGATAGATAATTTAGATACACTCAATAATAAACCCTTTAATCCACACCAGCTAGTATTCAACGTAAAGGACAAGATGCCTTCATGACCTGCACAGTTCCACTGGGAACCTATAACACTTCCTTTTATAATTTTCTCAATATCCTCGACATATACGGCCTCTAATACACCAAATTCTAATAGTGTTGACATCAATGACAACCACATATCAACAACCATATCCACAGCATCCAACAAGATGGAGAGCTCGTAGGTGTCATGGTTTTTGAGTAATAGCTCATCAAAGATTGTTGTCCTTTTGCACTTTGGACCTTAAGGGATCGAGCTGGTTGAACGTAGCTCATAGTGATTTAGCATGTTTGGGTGAAAAAGAAGACCATTCCTAGCGTAAAAGTACCCATTGAGATGCATTGGAACAATCTATTTGGTCATATGAGTTGTAGAACGAAAGTTGCACCACTTTGCAACTTTACATTGCTTGCATTTCACACTTTTTCCATCAAGTGAAAACTAGACACCATGGGAAAATGACTCCGAGATAAAAAAAAAATTGAGAGAGGTTATTGTAGAGGGGCTCAATGAGATCTCGTAGACTCAAATGGAGAGTTCCTAAGCATCACGATTTATGATTAATAGCTTGTCAAAGATTGCTACCCTTTTGCACTTTGTACCCTTAAGGGATTGTGTCAGTTGAACGTAGCTCAAAGTGATTCAATGTGTTTGGGTGAAAAAGAGGACCATTCCTTGCGTAAACATACCCATCTAGGCACATTGGAACAGTCTATTTGGTCAGATGAGTTGCAGAACGAAAGTTTCACCACTTTGCAACTTTACATTGCTTGCATTTGACACTTTTTTCATCAAGTAAAAACTGGACACCATAGGAAAATGACTCTGAAATAACAAAAATTGAGAGATTTTATTGTAGAAGGGCCCAATGCAATCCCATAGGCTCAGACAGAGAGTTCATAAGCATCACAGGTTCTAAGTAATAGCCCGTCAAAGATTGTTTCCCTTTTGCACTTTGAACCCTTAAGGGATCGAGTCGGTTGAACGTAGCTTGGAGTGATTCGACATGTTTTGGTGCAAAACAGGACCATTCCTAGCGTAAACGTACCCATCCAAAGGCATTGGAACAATCAGTTTGGTCACACAAGTCGAAGAATGAAAATTGCACCACTTTGTAATTTTACACTGCTTGCATTTGACACTTTTTCCATTAAGTGAAAACTGGACACCACAGGAAAACAACTCTGAGATAACAAAAATTGAGAAAGATTATTGTAGAGGGGCCCAACGCGATCCCATAAGTTCAAGCAGAAATTTTTTAAGCGTCACATTTTTGAGTACTAGTCCATCAAATATTACTACCCTTTTGCACTTTGGACTCTTAAGGGATCGAGCCTATTAAACGTAGCTCAGAGTGATTCAACATGTTTGGGTGTGAAAGAGAACCATGCCTAGTGTAAACATACCCATCTGGATGCATAGGAATATTTTTTTGGGTCACACGAGTTGCAGAATGAAAGTTGCACCACTTTACAACTTTACACTACTTGCAATTGACACTTTTTCCATTAAGTCAAAATTTGACACCACAAAAAAATGACTCCGAGAAAACAAAAATCAAGAGAGGTAATTATAGATGTGCCCTACGTGATCCTGATGCCTCAGACAAAATGCTTGTAACTAACACAGTATCCGGGTAACATGTTGTCAAAGATTGCTTCCCTTTTCCAATTTGGAATGTTAAGGGATTACATTGGATGAATTACAAATGTTTGAGGGCACCAATAAATTTCAAATTTTGAGTAAATATCATTACAAATATTTATTTGAATAGACTGTATGCTATATTTATATTGATGTATAATCACTAGGTTAATTTGATTTAATAAATGAAGTTTTTATAATAAGTTAGCCAATTGGTGCTAGTTATAATAGGGAGAGAATAAAAGAAAAAAAAAGAATGATTAGTAACCATCAATGGTGATTACACTTACTGTATTAATAATATGATGTTTACAATAAAATAAGATTTATTTGGTTGTCCTAATTCTTCTATTTGTGCTACAATTGTCTAATATGCCTCATACACCATTTTGAAACCCAGGTGCTTGTACTTGTAGGAACAATTCCTTAGGTACTTCATTCTCACAGATCTTTTACAATGTCACTCATACATTTGAGATTCTCTTATAATGTTTACATGATAGGTGCTCATGATGAGGTTAACTTCAAATGAATAACTTGAGATTCCCTTGCTAAGCTTCACACACTCTTTTATAATTGCTTCAAATCAGAATTGAAATTTGTCAAGATCATCAAAATAAGGATTTTGCATTGCTTTTTGGCTAAAATTCTCTTGGATGGCTCATAAATCAGCACTTTTTGCAAGGAGACACTAATCATTTTTTAGTAGTTTACTTACAAATAGGAAAATTAAAAGAAGAAAAAGAACGAGCATCCAAAATGGAAATGAAATGAAAATAGATGGAAGGAACTTGTAGACAACAAATCCACACCACTTGGTTCCAAGTTAGGAGCAACAAGGCATAAATCTTGATGCTTCCATTGAGGATAGGCATGCCAGTCTCTCAACTTAGTCACTCTTGGTCATACATCTTCATTGGGAGTTCCAAGATACCTATTGCACACAACACCTCTCATGAATAGAATAACTTGAAATTTGAGATGCTCTTATAATGTCTACATCATATGTGCTCATGATAAGGTTAACTTCAAATGAATAACTTGAAATTCCCTTGCTAAGCTTCACACACACTTTTATAATGGCTTAAAATCATAATTGAGATTTTTCAAGATCATCAAAATAAGGATGTTGCATTGCTTGTTTGGCTGAGATTCTCTTGGATGGCTCATAAGTTGGCATTTTCAGCAAGTGGACACCAGTCAATTTTTAGTAGGTTACTTACAAATAGGAAAAGTAAAAGAAGAAAAAAAAGAGCATCCAAAATGGAAATGAAATGAAAATAGATGGAAGGCACTTACAGACAAAAAATCCACACCATTTGGTTCCAACTTGGGAACAACAAGGCTTAAATCTTGATGCTTCTATTGAGGATAGGCATGCAAGTCTCTCAACTTAGTCACTCCTGGCCATACATCTTCATTGGGAGTTCCAAGATACCTATTGCACACAATAGCCTCTCATGAATAGAATGTAACCAAAATATTACTTTCCAATCTTTTGGAAACTTGTAACCTATTATAAAAACAACACAATTTAATCTCCCACTTAGTTTACTAATCTATTGAGAATATCCTACATCATTTTTTTGCATATTTTTAAGAAAAAATAAAATACCATTGAACTATGTATTCTTTGCCACAGTTCTAAACATAAAGTGTGCTACATTTTCAAGTCTGATAACTTTGTCAATCACCTACATGTACATGATATACACATTAGATGATAACATTTGAATCATAGCATTAACATCATACAAATTAATGTTCATACTTACAAATTAATCCAATGAACCATCTGGGTCTACTCTTCTCTTTATTGTGTCAAGTATTGCATCATGGTCAGACTCACGGAACTTCCACAAGGTCTTGTTCAAAGGTATACCTCCATATTTGGTCAAATGAACATTGGATTTCATGAAAAGTTTCGAGTAATGAAGAATCTTCAGATGCGTGTCAAAGTCCTAAAACAACCAATATTTAACACTCTTATGTGGGTACCTTCTAAGCCACGTTCCAGTAAAAAAAATTGATCTTGTAGGGTATTCAATGTTTTCTCCATCTATAATTGGGGCCTCTAATTTCTTGTTGGCATCAACACAATGAAACAAGTAATAGTTTGTTCCCTCTTTGTTTTCTTCATTTGCAATAATTGCATAAACATGCCCTACATTGATATATGTAACAAATCTCTTGAAATTAGTCAACATTACAAATACACTATAAAGTAAGATAATAATAGGAATTTCAAAAACTAATCAAGTAGATATATTACCTAGTTGAACTAGATTTGATATGTGGTCAAAGTCAATCAATGAATCCATCTGTGTTAGTTCCAATGTCGTTGATGGAGGTTCGTACGTGTGAAGTGGGCTAAGATAACTTAATGGTCATTTCTCAATGCACTCCTTTGACTCACAATCATCCTAGGCTTGCATTGTACATGGAGAACAAAAGCATGTCATCTTTCGTGTATTGATACTCCATGAACCTACACTTGAGCTAAGGAAAGAGTGTAGCTCACTCGATCCTATTAGTGTAAAACAATCCTCATATGGTAAAATTTTAGTATCATCCATCAACCAAAAAAATCTATGAACTCAAGATGTACCTTCATTACCTGGACCCATCAAAGCATTACACCACTCGACAATTGATTTTGCATCTATCAACTTTGCATTGTCTTTATACTTTAACTCTTCCTGTGCTAATGCTCTTTTCACACATGCTCCTGCAACATCATGCTCCCCCTTTCCATGCCTGGCCTCACAAAATTTCCACATATGTCGAACACCTATAATGACATGCATCCTGCACAACTAGTAGAACATGCATGAGTTTTTGAACTATGTTGCACAGTTATCTGACCATATTATATGCCAATCGTATGTTATTCCCCCCTGAGCCAAATCACCATAGAACATATGGAAGCAACCTTGCATGAACTTTAGAGAATGTGTGCAATCGTCACTAATATAAAATTTATATTTCCTCAATACTTTCCTTTGGTCCTCTATACTATCAATTGCATGAATGAATGTTGTGTGCACAAATATCAAAACTTGTATGGAGTTGTAATATTGTGACTGCACCTCATGTTGTGACTGTAGAGTGTAGTTCTCTGCAAATTTGACCACTGAAACTATGTTTCCAACTAGAAAGGTGTCCTTGCATAGCTTGAATTACGTGTCTAGCCATTAGGCTCTATGGGTATGCCTCACATACTCATACACTATATTGTCATGAAACATGGACATAAATTGATACATTGGAATCTTCTCAATGACCAAATCACACCTTTTTGGTTGATTTCCATCTTTTTTAATGTATGCCACTATTTTATAATTCCCAAACTCTACTAGTTTTTGTCCCACCTATGTGTGTTTTCCATATGTTGACATACTGGCATACGTTGCAAGCCACCACAACGTTGACATGAACCATCCAAGCATAGCTTGTCAATTCTACCATATTTTGCATTCATTTATATGAAAACATTATTGTCAAACAATTAAAATGTTGTGTCCATGCTTCCATTTTGAGCCTATCTTGTAATCATGGCATGCAACATTACCACATTTTTGTAAGGAATTACATTGAAAAAATCATTTGAGCATTAGCTAGTGAGCTCACAAGCTTGCCAATTTGGTAGGGTTGGCATGGTAGGGGCAGCATGAAATAATGCTTCATAGAAATGGGGACTCACGGTGATGTAAATCATCATGAGACCCCATTTCTGAGGCATTTACTCTTGCTTCCCCTACCCTGTCAACCCTACCGCATGGTCAAGCTAGTGAGCTCACTAGCTTGTTAATGCTACCACATTTTGCATACATTTCTATGAAAATATTATTGTCAAGCAATTCAAATTCCTTGTCCATGCTTCCATTTTGAGCCTAGCTTGCAATCATGGCATGCAAAATTACCACATTTCTTTAAGGCATTCCATTGGACAAATCATGTGAGCATTGGCAAGCTAGTGAGCTCACAAGCTTTCCAATTCGATAGGGTTGACAAGGTAGGGGCAGCGTGAAAGAATACCTCATAGAAATGGGGACTCACAGTGATGTAAGGGGTGGCATGAAAGAATGCCTCAAAGAAAACGGGACTCAGGTTGCCCCTACCTTGTCAACCGTATTGAATTGGCAAGCTTGTAATGCGGTAGGTTTGACAAGGTAGGGGCATCGTGAAAAATTCCTCATAGAAATGGGGACTCACGGTGATGTAAATCATCATGAGACCCCATTTATATGAGGAATTTACTCATGTTTCCCCTACCTTGTCAACCCTACAACATTGTCTTGTGGCATGCCATGATTACAAGATAGGTTGCACCTTTCCCCATGTTGCTAACTTAGCCTTGAATAAAGAGTCTTGAAATAGTGAAGAGAAGGGTTAGAATCCCTTGTAGGTAGAATAATGAAGGAAACATTTAAAATATATCACAACATAAGTGATGAGGTAAGTATAGTGATGAGGTAAATTTAGAAATAGAGATGAAAACCAAAATAGATTCAAAGATCTATCAATGTGGGAGGAGTATATTCCAATTTTGTAGAGACATGTATGGAAAATTTGGTAGCATAGACAATGTAATCATCTAGTTTATAAAATGCACATCACCATTAGACACCATTTCTTTGAGGAATTTCTTCAAACAACTGATTGCCTTGTCTATGTTGTTTGATAAAATGCTTTGGTAGACATGTATGGTAAATTTGGGAGCATAGACAAGGCAATCAATTGCTTGGTATAAATTTTTGACAAAATACCTCAATGAGATATGTCCTTGTGGACTAGAATGATTGTAGGATATGCACAAAATAGATTTTTTGAAAAGGCTTTAGAAAATTTCAAGCATATGCAAATTGTAGGTGTAAAACCAAATTCAACAACATTTTCCAACATCCCCCATGCCTATACCTACATGAAGGATTTGGAGAGTGGTATGCACATCCATAGTAAAGGATTGAGACATGATGCATTATTTTACTTCCTTATAACTTCTTTCATATATATGTGTATACAAAAAATGGAAGCATACACAAGGTAAGTCAATTGTTTAACAAAATTCCTCAAAGAGATGTGGTTTAAAAATGTAATTGGTAAGTGTAAAGAATTGTGTAATTAAAAATGTGCATTGAAAAGTTAAGGTTATAATGACAAACAAACAATGATCAACATGGAATATGAAAAATAACAAAAATCAAAGAAAGCAAAAATAGAATGAATAAAATGTGTAAAGACTTCACATACCTAAAAAACCAGAGTTTCAAATGGAGGAGTTCTACCAAATTATGTAGCCTTTGATTCTTATTTCTTCAAACTCCTCAACAATTTGACATTTTCAAAAGCTTGTTCCCCTCCAAACTTCAATTGTATGTCACTCTTGAATGGAATTTAGACCTCAATTGATATTATATTCCTTTCAACATGAAAACTCTGCTATTTCATGCAAATGTGGTGGAATGTGAAAACATGCATGCACACTTCACAAAATAATCAAAAATCTTTTTTTTGTCAAAACACACATAGAACGAGGAGAATATGCAGACTGTGGGCCTTGAGATCACCAGTATATTGAGCTTTTTACTATTTTTAGAGAAAGAAAAAATGCACTCGCATTATAACACGCTCGCGTTGTAATGCGAGTGTGTTATGTCTTGCTAAAATAATGGCCATATCTCTACTACTTCAAAATGCACTCGCATTATGAGAAAGATGATTTTTTATAGGTTTCTTTTCTCTCTTTCTCTCTACCCTCTACCCTTAAACTCTTAAACAATCTACGCTCTATCTCTCTCCCACTCCCTCCCTCTCTCTCTCTCTCTCAAGTCTCTCCCTCTTCAAGTCTCTCTCTCTCACTCACTCACTCCTATCTCTCTCCCCTCTACCCTTAACCCTCAACCCTCTACCCTTAACCCTTAAACCCTCTACTCTCTACCCTTTAACTCTCTCCCACTCACTCCTATCTCTCTCCCCTCTACCCTTAGCCCTCCACCCTCTACCAGGTTAACCCTTAAATCCTTAAACCCTTAAAGGGTCGTCTACCCTCTACCTTCTATCTCTCTCCCATTCCATCCCTCTCTCTCTCTAAAGTCTCTCCCTCCTACCCCCTCTCCCTCTCTCAAGTCTATCTATTTCAGTCACTCACTCCTATCTCTCTCCTCTCTACCCTTAACCCTCTACCCTCTACCCTTAACCCTTAAACTCTCTACCATCTATCTCTCTCCCACTCCCTCCCTATCTCTCTCAAGACTCTCCCTCCTACCCCCTCTCCCTCTCTCATAGGTTCTCTCTCACTCGCTTCCTATCTATCTCCCATCTCAACCCTAAACCTACCTCTACCCTTAACCCTAAACCTCTACCCTCTACCCTTAACCTTAAACCTCTCTACTTTCTCTCCCACTCCCTCCTCTCTCTCTCTCTCTCTCAAGTCTCTCCTCCTACCTCCTCCAAGTATATCTCTCCTCTCACCACTCACCCTCTACCCCACCCTTTAACCTCTCCCTACTCCCTTTATCTCTCTCCCCCAGCCTCTAGCCTAGCCCTCTATCTCTCTCCCTCCCTCTCTCTCTCAAGTCTCTCCTACCCCTCTCCCTCTCTCAAGTCTATCTCTCACTCCTCCTTCTATCTCTCTCCCTCTACCCTTAACCCTCTCCCCACCCAAACCCAACCTCTACCATCTATCTCTCTCCCACTTCCTCCCTCTCTCTCGACTCTCCTCTACCCCTCCCTTTCTCAAGACTCTCTCACTCACTCCACTCACTCCTATCTCTCTCTCCTCTACCCTTAACCCTTAAACCTCTACCCTATATTTCTCCCACTCCTCCTCTCTATCTCTCTCTCAAGTCTCTCCCTCCTACCTTGTCTCCCTCTCTTAAGTATATCTCTCTCGCTCAATCACTCCTATCTCTCTCCCCTCTACCCTTAACCCTTAAACCCTTAAACCCTTAAAAATTGTACCCTCTATCTCTCTACCACTCCCTCCCTATTCATTGGACCCATTTTTTCAAAAAGGCCACTACATTGTCAATTTCATTAAATTGGCAAGCTAGTGGGCCCACTAGCTTGCTAATTTGATGAAATTGGAAACCTAACTTGGCCTGTTTGAAAAAATGGGTTTGAGAAATGGGGGCCCATCTAAAAGGAGACCATTTCACACCATTTTTCAAATAGTCCAATTTAGGTTGCCAATTACTAAATTAGTAAGCTAGTAAAAAAGGAGACCCATTTCTTACACCCATTTTTTCAAACAGTCCAATTTAGGTTGCCAATTTTACTAAATTAGCAAGCTAGTGGGCCCACTAGCATGCCAATTTAGTGAAATTGGTAATGTTGTGGCCTGTTTGAAAAAATGGGTCCAAGAAATGGGGTCTTAGGTGATTTACATCACTAGGAGACCCCATTTCTTGGACCCATTTTTTCAAATAGGCCAAGTTAGGTGAAATTGGCAGTGTAGTGGCCTGTTTGAAAAACTAGGTACAAGAAATGGGGTCTCCCGGTGATTTAAATCACTAAGAGACTCCATTTCTTAGATCCATTTTTTCAAACAGGCCACTACACTACCAATTTCACAAAATTGGCAAGCTAGTGGGCCCACCAACTTGCCAATTCAGTGAAACTGGCAATGTAGTGGCTTATTTGAAAAACCCATTTATTGGACTCATTTTTTTAAATGGGCCAAGTTAGGTTGCCAATTTCATTGAATTGGCAAGCTAGTGGGCCCACTAGCTTTCCAATTTGGTGAAATTGGCAATGTAGTGGCCTATTAAGTTGCTAATTTCACTGAATTGGCAAGCTAGTGGGCCCACTAGCTTACTAATTTGATGAAATTGGAAATGTAGTGGCTTGTTTGAAAAATGGGTCCAAGAAATGGGGTCTCTCGGTTATTTGGGAGACCCCATTTCTTGGACCCATAACCGAGAGACCCCATTTCTTGGACCCATTTTTCAAACAGGCCAACTTAGGTTTCTAATTTCACCAATTTGGCAAGCTAGTGGGCCTACTAGCTTGCCAATTCGGTGAAATTGGCAACCTAACTTGGCCCGTTTGAAACATGGGTTCAATAAATGGGGTATCTGAACCCTCTATCCCACTCAACCCAATACCATAAACCCTCAACCCTCAAACCTTAAACCCTAAACCCTTAAACCCTTTTCCCTCTACCCTCTACCTAAAACCCTTAAACCCTAATCCCTCAACCCCTATACCTTCTACCCTATGCAATGGACCCTCAACCCTTAAACCCAAGTAAACTCTCTACCCTAATCCCTCAACCCTCAATGCTTAATCCCTCTACCCTTAAACTTTCAACCCTCTAACCTCTACCCTCAACCCTCAACCCTTAAACCCTAATCCCTCAACCCCTATACCCTCTACCCTATACAATAGACCCTCAACCCTCAATTCTCAACCCTCTACCCTATACATTGGATCCTCAACCCTCATATATCTTTGTCCCTCATTCATCTTCTCTCCTTCTCTATATCTCACTTATCCCCCCATCTCTCCCTACGTCCATCTCTCTCTCTACCCTAATCCCTCAACTATATACCCTCAACCCTTAAACCCTTAATTGTATACCCTCAACCCTTAAACCCTTAAACACTCAACCCTAAACCCTAAATTCTTAACCCTCAACCCTTAAACCCTCTACCCTCTACCCTCTACCCTAATCCCTCAACCCTTAAACCCCTATACCCAAGTAAACTCTCTACCCTAATCCCTCAACCCTCAACCCTTAATCCCTCAACCCTTAAACCCTTATCCCTCTCCTATATTCTCTACCCTATACATTGAACCCTCAACCCTATACCCTCAATCTTCTACACTCAACCTTAAACCCTCAACCCTATACCCTTAATCTTCTATAGTTAACCTTAAACCCTCAACCCTCAACCCTTAAACCCTCTACCCTCTACCCAATACAATAAACCCTCAACCTTTAATCCCTCAATCCTCAACATTCAAACCCTAAACACTCAACCCCGATACCCTCTACCCTATACATTCGACCCTCAACCCTAATCCTTCAACCATATGTACCCTCAACCCTAATCCCTAAACCCTATACCCTCAACCCAATACCATAAACCATCAACCCTATAGGACCTCAACCCTATACCCTCAATTCTCAAACCTTTACCCTATACATTGGATCCTCAACCCTCATATATATTTGTCCCTCCCACCTCTTCTCTCCTCTCTATCTCACTTCTCCATCCATCTCTCCATCCATCCATCCATCCCTCTCTACCCTAATCCCTCAACACTAAACCCTCAACCCTTAAACCCTTAAACACTCAAGCCTAAACCCTGAACCCTTAAACCCTCTACCCTCTACCCTCAACCCTCAACCCAATACCCTAAAAAATAATCTCTCAACCCTTAAATCAAAGTAAACTCTCTGCTCTAATACCTCAACCCTCAACCCTTAAACCCTAATCCCTCAACCCCTATACCCTCTACCCTATACAATAGACCCTCAACCATATACCCTCAACCCTCTACCCTAAACCCTAAACCCTCAACCCTTAAACCCTCTACCCTCTACCCTCTACCCTATACATTAAACCTCAACCCTCAATTCTCAACCCTCAACCCTTAATCCCTCAAATCTCAACCCTAATCCTTCAACCATGTACCCTCAAACCTATACCCTAAACCCTAAACCCTCTATCCTAAACCCTAAACCCTCAACCCTAAACCCTTAAACCCTAAACTCTTAAACCTTCTATCCTCTACCCTCAACCCCCATCCATCAACCCTATACCCTAAACCATCAACCCTATAGGACCTCTATAGACATGCAAAATTAGCATTATGCATTCGATCAGATTCAGTCAAATTAGATGTCGCATTACGACCATTCATCAATTAATCAGGTGTACTTTCATCCATTCATTAGGTAATTTCATCTCCTAGGATCATTTATTTAAAATCAAATAAACATTATCATCAACCTTTTAATAAATCAAAAATCCATTTAAATCAAATCCTAAATAATATTCCATCATCTTTTGATTTAAATAAATCAAATATCAAAGTCTTAAAGGTCAACTCAACTAATCAGCATTAAATCGGCATAATCATCATCTATTTAATCTAACCTTGATTAAATGTTAATCCCATCCCACTTGCATTCTCTAGATATCTCCACTTGCACAATAAATCAATTTTATTGATTTATTAAAAAACCTCATTTTCCCTCAACATGACAAGTCCAACATTGCATTTATTGTTGTTTTTCTTGTCCCCCTCTCAAAATTTATTGCAAATTTGAATTCAAATTCTCCCTCATGGGCACTCTTCCCAAATCTTGCACAACCATTGACCTATCATCATTTGACAAGTGTCATCTTCTCATTAGAGGATCTTTAGTCCCACATTCACCATCTTGGCCAATCTATCATCAAGAAAATCTATAAAAGAAGGCTTAATCTTCATTCATGGGATCCAAAATTTTATGCAAGGTTACTCTCTTGGTTTGAGAAATAATCTTGTTCTTCATCTCCATTGCAATACATCATCATTTAGCTATTGATCAAGGGTTGGGAAAGGGTCACTAGCACATGTGACACCAATCCAACATGGAATAGGTAATTTTTGGTTGCTTTTATAATGCTTTTAGTTTTATTTCATCCTTTGTTGCATTTTTAAAGCATTTGCAAAGTATTTCATAGGGTCATGCTTGAGGAATTTGTGATTTACTAACCTTGTATGAAGCTTAGTCTTTTGCAGATTTCAAAAAAGCATGCACCACATTTGGCGCTAGAAGGAGGGCAACCTCCCACAAATATCTCAAAAAGTTTCCTTTCTTTTTGTCTTGCTGGTTGCAAGCTCCTCCATGATAGTTATAATCGATCTTTAATGTGTCTTCTATGCTATATTGTGGGTTTTACGTATATGTATCAGTTTTTCATCTAATATTATCTCTATGTCAGAACTGCTCCATTTAAAAGCCTGTGGTATGTATTGTTTTTTTTTTATATCAGAAATCTACTAATAAAATAGTTTGGTCGCAAACCAAGGTTACATCTGATTATCTTAAAGCCTTTAGCATGAATAGTTGGTGGGATATGCTAGTCTTTCCATTTACATTCTAATCATATTGGTTTGACTACGAGTGTCTTGTTGGCTATTTGGTATTCATAACATATATCTAGCTGTATCTGCTACTGCCAATTTATTGTTTCTGTTCCTTTCCACCATTATATGTGCTTATGACACTAGTATTGTTGGGATAAGCATCAATCAGATCTGAAGTGGGTAATTTTCTAATCTTTAAAGTCCATTAGCATGTTGACAACGACTTCATGAAACACAAATGAACTACAAAAAAATCACTTCTATTAGATTTTGTTGATCAAAATAGATAGCATTGAAGATAGCGTATAAGTCATTTGTTATGGTGCGCTTAAGTCTCCTATATTTATCTCTCAGTTGTTACGTACAGATGGAGATAAGTAAAAGCTTTTATAAATAGACTGCACTTTATTTAATGTTGTTATACATTGACTGCGTCCAGCTGAGAACTGTTGGTTTGTACACTGATATAGAGTCATCTTTTTGTGCGTTGATCTTGTTGTTGCCAGTATTAGATCTGCATTTATTTCCTACATTCAAGTGACATTTGCTTTAGGCGTCATGTCAATCAAGCGCGCAGTAGCAAATCTTCTGTGAATTCCTATGAAAGAAATCTTCTCTTGTGCAGGTATGATAAAAGTTGTTGAAACTGGCTTTTCCCCTGCCAAATGGTATTTGTCTAAAGATTTATGTGCACCATTTCTAGAAAGGTCACTTGATTTAGAAGGTCATTTTATGATATTCACTGCTAGTTATTAAATACTTGAGTTCATAGGAATCTTTGTTGGATGAAGTCTTCATGTATGATGGCAGCTCACATCTTTGCTTAAAACTGCACAGTGTTTCTGGTAAAGATGTTCGATCTTATAAATGCATTGTTATTAATGAAGGTTGACTAAATAAGATTGACAGCTTTTGGGTGGCTCTTCTATCTCCAATTCCAAATATTGGTGCCTACAACATCTGACAGGATTTGTCTGGGTATTATGTTTTGATAGACGTCCATACCCTCTTACAAATATCACATGGAATGCCGCAGTTGCAAGTTGTGGAAGTCAACTTTATGCCTGTCAACTGGTGGTAACTTAGGAGTCACTAATTGTTGAAAACGTTAGCTTAACATTGTGATTGATGTTTCCAAATTAACGGGAGTCTACATAAAGTTATTTGACTTAGCGCTTGAGTCATGCAGACATTCTAATTTCTATGCCACAAGGTGTATACATTGATTCCTCTTCAATAATCCACCCACCAAAGTATTGCAACTGTGGGAAATAACTCTCGAAGAGGCTAGGCAAAACAATGCTAAATTTTATATTGATAAACGTCTTTAATTCTCATTGCATTGTAAAAAGTTTGAAGCCTATTAGCAATTGATATATTATTGGTTTGAAATTTTTGTAGGAAAATGTGAACAAGAGTGTTTTTATTTTTATGTCAAAATCATGTATTGCCATTAGTGAAATTCATCCCTTAGCCAAAAGCTAGAGACTTAAATCTAGATTAAATAAATGAAAGGCAAAAAAAAATTTATTTGCATTGATGGATTTATGTTGAGCTTTGATTAATTTAGTATACCATGTTTCACTTAAACAATTACTATGTTTTTTTTAATCAATGATTAAATGAAGATGATCCTCACATAATTGTACTTTTGATGGAATAGGTACAAGGAAAGCGAAAAGTCAACAAAGGTACAAAGCGAAGGAGAAGGCTAGCAAACGAAAACGAAAGGAGGAGAATTTTTTTGAAAACTCAAAGTGTTTTTAAATGCTTTAAGTGTTTGATCAACACTACTTCACGAAATTGTTTATCTTTTCATTTTAGAACACTAATTTTCATTTGGGTCTAAAAGGAACAATTTGATTTTTCGTTACAAAGGGCTTAAAATGAATCTTAGGACAAACTCACTAGATTTTGTTTGAGGTTAAGAATTGAACAATCAAAACTCACACTTCATTTTGGTGCTTAAAACGAATTCACAATTGCTTTGAAGGCTATAAAACGAACAAGTGCTTGAATTGTGTGATTTTGTCTTTTGAGTGCGTATCCTCTCCCCTTGCGCTTTGTGCGATCTAGGGTGCAAGAGAAACACTCAAAGTACATTTTATTGCTTTGAAACACTTCGATTTGGGTTTAAAATTGAACATCTTGTGTGAGTGTGAGTAGGGGCATTTTCGCATACATTCTCTTTCTTTGTGCCATCAAAGATTGATCGAGTTATGAATTGTGTCTTTGCTTGCTTTGTTTATCTTAGAGGGCTTGCCTTGGGGAAAAAGTACTCACCCAAGGGAACGACTCAACCGGTAACACTCTAAAGCCAAGAGTATTTCTAGCCGGGATATAAATGTGGGTATTGGTTAAATTCCATTATCACGTGGTTGGCTCCGACAAGATGGATCCGAAAGGGGACTCTTGTTGAATGGGTCAATCTCCACGAACGGAAAGTCCTTACTAGAACCCATGTGCTAGAATTTTCCAAAATCCTTAATCTATTTGTTGGTTCAAGAACGGTCGTTCTGAAGCCACCCCACACTCTTACGGTCTTCTAGTAGAGATGGAAAGCATGCCATGGGAGTTTCATGGGTGTTGATGCTTGGCTGCCCCGATTGACGATAATGAGCCATGGAGGGGAGCCAGTGGGGTCAAGCATCTAACCATCCGCTAGAGATAAGTGTAGCTGGACTTGTCCAAGTGGGAATCCAACAAATATAATCTTACACATCCATAGGGCTTGTACTTGTTCTTTGTTTGAAAACACAGTGTGGTATTCGAAAACATTTTGCAAACAAACATTCAACATGATTTTCAAAAATTTCAAATCCTTTGAAGACAAATATCATTGACTTAATCCATATGTTACTGCTTTCCCTGGGATTCACATCCGTAGAGGTTCCTAAGCATTGGATTATACCTCAATTTGTCTTCTTGAGTAAACAATAGGAAAACCCTTGCCTTAAGTTCATTGAATTTCCACATAAAATATCTTGTGGGGTTTAAAGAAATTAAGACATTGGACATCTTAGTTTGAAACCTTAATCAAAGAGAGTGTTTTTGGTAAAATAAAGCCATTAAGCAAAGCTAAGCAAAATGAACTTTCATGTGTGTTGAAGACTCCAAATCCAAAAAAGCACAAATCATTGATTGGAAATCCAAAATGTTCAAATCATTTCTTGGTTACAAAGGTCTTTAGGAAGCATATGCATGCTCTTCAATACCTAGGTCTAGTAAAACACAAAGTGTCTTTTTAGGTCACCTAAGGATCAAAACAAATCAAACCTCTTTCATCCATCTTTCAAAACATCAAATCCATCTCACAAATCATCTTTTGAAAAACCTTGAAATCATCCTTGAAGTGCTAGGCTTTATGAAAAAATCAAAATCATCCAAAAACATTGTGACCAAGTCCTTGAAAACATTTATCAAAACACCTTTGGCTAGGCATGTGTAGATGCATCCTTTTGCATATACTTAGTCAAAGTTATCAAAAACATCTTGTCTAACTTAGTGTATGTAGATGAATCCTTCTCCATATACTTAGTGAAACAATCATCTTGTTTGGGTAGGTGTGGGTAGATGCATCCTTCTCCTCACACATATCCAAATCATCATCCTTTGAACACAACTATCCTTTAGATCATTATCAAACATCTTAGGGTCTTTTTGTTCAAAATCAAAATCAAAATCCAAATCAAGATCAAGGACAGAATCTCAAAATCCAAAAAATCAAACCAATCAAAAATCCAAAGCCTAGTATTTCATTCAAGATCTATCAAAAGCCAAAAACATCCATAACATCCATCTTTTCATCATCACATTTGATCCTAAAAGCATCCTAAAAACTTTCACTTTGGGACATAAAATAGAGATTAATCCAAAGAATCAAGAGATTCATCTCCCATATTCTTGAAGATTGATCCCCGTTTTATGGTTCTAACTAGATCTCAATACAAGAAGAGTATGGAAGCCAACAAAGAAACACCCGCTTCAAGTGATCTTAGCCAAACCACTCCTGAAATGAATCCCATTGGGGATGGAAATCTCACAATTAACCTTCCAACATCATCACAAAACCCACAAGAAGAAAACCAAGGAGAGGACCCTACTTTTGGAATGTCTCATGAGGAAATGAGAAATGCTCCAAAATCCGGACAACCATAGAATCATCAACATCATGATGAGACTTAACCCTTCATTGTACATGCTTGAACTAGCAAAACAAGGGGCCAAGTTGCCTTCAGATTTTGATGTGAGCACTATAGTAGAGACATCTTTTCCACCAATTTCATCCACCATCCCCATTTCATCTACACCCCCATCTCAAAACGTCATAGAAAATATCCCGCAAATCACAACATCATTTGCTCCAACTCAACCCAACGTTAACAAGGGAAACACATTCCTCAATGAACTTCAATCACATCCCCTTGTGAATAACCAAAACTTGGACGCAAACACCATAGTGGAACAAAACATCCTCCATAATCCATTACACCAAAATGTTCCTCTCACTTTACATTATGACCCATCATCAACATATTTTCACAGAGCACCACAAACACCTCTCCTAACAAATTCACAAGAGGAGGGAGACATATTCAGACCAGGGGGCATTTTCAACACCACAACACTCTCACAAGGATTCACCCCCCTTACATTTCCACTTCTCACACCATCACCATTATCATCAACACCACTCCTTGGTTTAGGGCTTCCCCCTCTACCGAGTATCAATCAAAACAACATCCCAACCATCAATCAAAATATTTTTCCAAATGCTCAAAACTTATTGTTGACATCACACCAACAAACAACAAACACACAAGCAATGGCAACATCATCAAACATCCCCAAAACATTGCAAAGCATGGTCTCTCAAGGGCCAATCACATCAACGATGCCACTTACCACATCAACAACACCATCCACCAATCACCACATCAACACGACAACACCATCCACCAACCAAATAATCAACACAACATCATCATCTACCACCATTCCATATCCACCACCACCTCCACCACCACCAACGTTCACCACATCAAACCAATTCGATGCAACATTACAAGCCGCTTTTCAAAGAGGATACCAACAAGTGCAGAAACAAAAAGTCGTGCAACAAGCCACTCAAGCTGTGCAAGCTGCCAAAGCTGCACAAGCCACATTACAAGCGCAACAAGCACAACAAGCCAAAGCTTTATTACAACAACAACAACAACAAGCCGCCCAAGCCACACAAGCATTACAAGCACAAAGAGTCGCTCAAGCACAACTTTTATTACAACAACAAGCCGCACAAGCGCAAGCAGCACAAGCGCAAGCCCAAGCTCAAGCACAATCTCAATATCAAGCACAATAAGTGCAAGCTCAAGCACAACTTCTTGCACAAGCAACACAAATACAAGCATATCAGCAAGCACTAAAGCAATACCAAGAGCAACAAGAAGCAGCAGAATTGGCAGCCCAACAACAAGCATTGTGGGAACAACAACAAGCAGAACAACAAGCGTTGTTAGAACAGCAACAAGCGCAGCAGCAAGCAGAACAACAAGCATTGTTGGAACAACAACAAGCACAACAACAAGCAAAAATCCTAGCGCAACAACAACAAGAGCAACAACAAGCATTGCTCATCCAAAAGTAAGTAGAAGCCTACTTCAACCGCCACAACATACCGATACCATTGAACAATGCACCAACCAACCCATCCATCCAAACCACGATTGCAACACCTCAAAACACATTCATCCCACCCCCTGATTCCCAGAATGATATGACGACACAACTCAGGTTGCTCTCGCAACAAGTGCTTGACCTTCAATCAGGGCGGACAACCAAAACGCAAAGCAACTTGTGTCCCTATCCATTTGATAGGAGCTTAGACATGAAACCATTCCCTAAGGGATTGAGATCCCTAAATTTGACAAATATCGAGGGACGGGAAACCCTGGAGATCACATCAGGGAATTCCAGGTTCATTGTATGGAGGTTGCATATGACGATACTTATCTGATGTGGCTATTCCCTAGGAGCTTAGCAGGCAATGCTATAGAATGGTTCTCTTGCTTACCTTCAGGCATTAGGACATTCAAAGAAATTAGAGACGCATTCATTAAGAATTATGCATGTAACATTACAATGGATGTTAGTCTCGAAGAACTATATGCTCTGAAACAAGGAAAGAATGAATCTTTTGCTTCATTCCTTCAACGATGGCGATCCAAGGCCAATCAGAGCAAATGGACCATGCCAGAAGAACAACAAGTCTGCACAATCATAGCCAACCTTGAAAGTCACCTATCATTCCATCTCAAAGTTCAGGGTATCACCACATATGATCAATTGATCTCCAAGGCACTTAGCATCGAAAGAGCCCTTGTGACTCAACCCATCGAATCAACATCATATCACGAACTACAAAACAACTACCCGTCATCAAACTACAATGATAAACCTCGCACATGGGTGAGAAAAAAAAACGTCACTAATGATGGTGTCGTAGATGCCAAGGTGGTCATTAGTGGTCCGCGCCAAAACACATCCACACAACAAATCCAAACACCAAATCAAAACATTCATCACACAATGCATCAATCCAACAATAATCCCACCATCAATAACCTCAATGACCAAAGAGGACCACCTCAACGCAAAACATACCCCAAACAAAAATACACTACTTTGGGGGAACCACTTGAGGACATCATGAAAAAGCTAATCGACGAAAAACTCATCCAAGCTCCTACATTTGAGAATTATCAAGAACCTGATGTCAAACCTCCTTGGTACAATGACAATCAACTATGTGAGTTCCACAAAATCAAAGGCCACACCACAAACAATTGTATGAGACTCAATAACATCATCCAATATCTCATCGACAAAAGAATCATAAATGTGGAAGCACCTACAGGGAATCAGGACCTTAAAATCTACACGAATCTGATGCAAAATCATGGCAACAAAGGGAATAACAAGGATGACGGAAAAGGCAGTGTAAATCATGTATACAAAACAGTTGTTGCCAACCTCAATGAAAACTGCATGGTCATCACTATCAAAGGTGCCCATGCTAAAGACTGTGGAGTCACCACAAGAGGCAGAAAGGTCACCATCGCAGGATCATCCCAACCCAATAGAGTCCCTACATCAAGAGTCATTCCATATAGCTACAATGTTGTAGACCAGCTCAAAATAACGCCAGCACACATCTCCATCATGGAGTTATTAAAAACATCATCAGTGCATAAAAAGATCCTTGAGGAAGCATTAGCCTCATCTACCGTCCCCGCAGACCTCGATGCGGAACAATTCCAAGCTATGGTCGGAAACATCATAACACCTAATCTCCTTACATTTTCTGACCAAGACTTTCCCGCCCAACCATCTCACAATCGTGCACTTCACTTGGAGGTCATTGTGAACAAAAGCAAAATCAAAAGGGTCCTAGTGGATGGAGGAGCAGGTTTGAACATTTGTTCTTTTAGCCTCATCAAGCAGTTAAAAATATTAGAAGATTCCATTAACAAAGGAAAGGGCATAACAATAAGAGCATATGATGACCAAGAAAGAGTGTCTCAGGGCATGATTAAACTCCCTATTCAAGTAGGGCCAACGCTCATGGAAACCACTTGTCAGGTCTTGGACCTTGACTTACCATACAATATCCTCCTGGGACGCCCATGGATCCATGCATGAAGGTAGTAAGCATCAACCTTCCACCAATGTGTAAAATTTACACATAATGGACAAGAGGTTACCATTCATGGAGATCCCGAACTGTTTTCATATTGCAAAAATCTTAAGGCCAAATATTACAAAATCCCCCAAGTTCCAAAGAATGATGAGGGCCCATCCACATCATACATCGACCCGCCACTCTCACGTCCACTTCTGCGACAGAGACACCCGCCATCCCCACCATTCCCACCATATCCGATATCAAGCTCATCATCCAGGAGGACGGTTGTGGAAGTTATAGGCTCCCTAACAATGCTTTTGTGATAGGAGAGTTACCAAAATCTCCTAGATCACGAAGGACGCCCACAAGAAAATCAAGCTTCCACATCACAAACATATCCTGAGGATTATCCTAAATTCACAAGCTGGGGAGACCTTGGCCTGAGAGGTTATTGAAGCAGATCCATTTCACATGTTGTACCGAGATGAAAGACCGACACCTGAATTACCAATGGATGAAAGAAGCAAAGGCCTACACATGATGCTTGCAATGGGCTATGACCGAAACCAAAGATTGGGGCAAAATAACAATGGATTTTACCAACTATGCCCAAGACACACCATAACAAATCTTGGTCTTGGATGTACCTCCGAGAATAACCATACGTGGCCAAAGTCCTCCGGAAGAACCGCTAATGTTTCTCCAGCTGCTCCCAGGCCATGCATCGAGCCCTACATTAGTAGCGATGACGAAGATACCTTATCCAACCTACCTAGGTTATTCAAAGATACCACCCTGTGTATGATTAGTACCATATCCTTTGAACCAGATAGTCAAAATTATGAGATCTGCTTAGTCTACCCCAACTGATCGACTATGACCAATGAGGACCACCAGTTCTCAATACATTCAAAAATGATGAAGACTCTCGTAATCTGCTATGAAGGAGGGATAACATTCCATGGAGATCAAGGCAGGATCTATAATGAGTTAGACACATGCCTATTATTGGAACGATTGAATGCTTCAACAAGAAAAGTGAGAAACTAAGAATCATATCCAAGTCCTTGAGTGAAACACCGCAATTCTCCCGACAAGAAAATAGTAAAAAGAAAGGACGATCCAACGGTGAAAACCTCTGAGGCACTTGGAGGATGAAGGATTCAATCTTCCCTAAAAGCTATTCATCAAGAGAGTCAGTCTTGGCGAAAACAGCCAGTCAACCTAGGAACGAGAGGAGACCCGCATATCACATTCTATGCGGAATCACTATTATCAGAAGAGCAAGAACTCCTAGCAGCATTCCTAAGGGAATGACAAATAAACTTTGCATGGAGTTATGCTGATATGCCAGGACTTGATCCAAATACTGTGGTCCACCACCTAGCAGTGTATCTAGATGCAAAACCTGTTAGACAAAAGCTTCGAAGAATGCATCCTCAAATTGCTCTATTAGTGAAAATGGAGCTCAAAAAGTTGTTAGATGCAGGATTTATCCGACCAATTGATTATCCAGAATGGGTATCGAACTTGGTACCTGTATCAAATCCTGATGGAGCCATTAGAATCTATATGGACTTTAGAGATTTGAACAAGGCATGTCCCAAGGATGATTTCCCACTACCCAACATCGACATGATAGTAGACATGACAGCAGGGCATGAGATGCTATCGTTAATGGACAGATTTTCAGGATATAACCAAATCATGATAGCAAAAGAAGACCAACACAAGACGACTTTCACTTGTCCGTGGGGGACCTACTGTTGGAACATGATGCCATTCGGCCTAAAGAACGCAGGAGCAACATATCAAAGGGCCATGACGCTGATATTTCATGATATGATTCACAAAATAGTCGAAGACTATGTGGATGACATCTTAGCTAAATCAAGAAAGAGACAAGATCATATAGCAACCCTAAGTGCTATCTTTGACAGATTAGAGGAATACAAGGTCAGATTAAATCCCAAGAAGTGCATCTTCGGCGTACAATCAGGCAAATTACTAGGATACATAGTCTCCATGAGGGGTATCAAGGTGGATCCTACAAAAGTCAAAGCAATCCTCAACATGGAAGCACCAAGGAACTTAAAGCAACTGAGAGGCCTCCAAGGCCAACTTCAATCCATCCGATGATTCATAGCACAACTGGCAGATAAGCAGAACCCATACTCTCACCTACTCCACAAGGGAGTAGCATACAAATGGGATACCAAGTGCAAAGAGGCATTCAACAAAATAAAGGAATATCTACTGACACCGCCAGTGTTAATGCCACCTATCCCAAAGAAGCCATTGATCCTATATGTGTCAGCAACAACAGCAGCCCTTGGAGCTCTCCTAGCTCAACATAATGAAAATGGAACAGAGAGGGCCATCTACTATATCAGCAGGACAATGGTCGGTCACGAGCTAAATTACTCTTTCATTGAAAAATCTTGCCTCGCAGTATTATTTGCATCCCAAAAATTCAGACACTACATGTTGGCACACAAGATCAAGCTCATTGCAAAAATTGATCCCCTCAAATATCTCTTATCCAAGGCAATGCTCACAGGTAGAATGGCAAAATGGGTGATGATACTGTCAGAGTATGACATCGAGTATGTGGAAAGAAAAGCCATTAAAGGTCAAGTTATTGCAGATCAACTAGCAGAAGCACCCATATATTCCGAGAATCCTCTTGTATATGAATTTCTAGATGAATCCATCTTTAACCTCAATATAGCTAATCATTGGAAATTATACTTCGATGGCTCATACACACATCACGGATCAGGATTTGGTGTCTTCTTCATCACCCCCCAAGGGGATTGCATACCACGGTCATACAAACTAGCATTCCCTTGCACAAACAACATAGCGAAATACGAGGCTTTGACTATAGGTCTCAGGATAGCAGTGGAATGGAATATCATAGCTCTCAAGGTATATGGAGACTCTTAGTTGATCATAAATCAGGTCAATAATGAATATCAGACAAAGGATGACAAGCTAACCCCATACAAGAAATTGGTGGAGACTCTAAAGGAATCCTTCATCGAAATAACATTTGAGCAGATTCCAAGAACCAATAATAGAGCTGTTGACGCCATGGCTACAATTGGGTCTCTAGTAGACATCCCTCACAATGTGCCGAAATATGAATTTCTGATCGAGCAACTTCTTGTTCCCACATTCGAGGTACCGGAATCAGAATATGTGTGTGAAATTGTTGGTCCAAGCGATCCTTGGTATCATGACATCTATACATATCTTTGAATAGGAGTCTTACCCGCTGACCTACCATCGAGCCTAAAACAAACCTTTATCAAAAAGGCATCTAGATTTGTCATCCTAGGAGATACACTATATCGTAGAAGCATAGAAGGTACCTTACTGCGCTGTCTAAATGCTGAGGAGGCATTAACCACTCTAACCAAGGTTCATAATAGTATCTATGGCTCACACTCGAGTGGAATTACCATTGCCAAGAAACTGCTAAGGCTAGGGTATTACTGGCCCACGATGGAAAGAGAAGCACATGATCATGCTAAAAGGTGTTTACAATGTCAGCAGCATGGGGATCTCATCCATGCTCTAGCTCAAGAGCTCCATCTGATCGTCACACCATGGCCTTTCTCACAATGGGGACTCGATCTCATTGGGAAAATCTCACCCACCTCATCCAATGGCCACAAATTCATTATAACTACAACTGAGTACTTCACAAAGTGGGTGGAAGCTATACCCATGACATATATCACTGGGAAGCAAATCTCAAAATTCATCCTGAACTATCTCATCTGTCGTTATGGTGTCCCACAAGCCATTATTTCAGATAATGGCACACCATTCAAGAACCAGGAGGTTCGCGACTTCTGCGAGAAATTCAAAATCCAGCATCGCTTCTCCACCCTGTACTATCCCCAAGGCAATGGCCAAGCAAAAGCCACGAACAAAACCATCCTCAAAATCCTCAAGAAAATAGTCCCGCCCTCTGGGCTTATCAAACCAGCATCCACACACCCACTGGCGCCACCCCATTCTCCCTGGTCTACGGATCAGAAGTTGTACTACCTATTGAGATCGAGCTCCCATCCCTCATAATATCATTGCAAAATCTCATCACCGATGAAGAATATCGAGTTTCAAGACTAAACGAGCTGGAGTTACTAGATGAGAGAAGGATCGATGCTTTGAATCACTTACAAGTCTATCAAAATAGACTCAAACGAAGCTACAACAAGAGGATCAGAAGTAGGACTTTCCAAGTCAGAGAATTGGTCTTAAAAGAAAATCAGAAGAATGTCCCATATCCCAGCAACAAAGGCAAGTTCGAACCTAATTGGTTAGGACCTTTCATTGTCATAGCAAGCTATAAATCAGGGGCATATCAGTTATCAACACCTGAAGGGGAACCTTTGCAGGAGCCAATGAATAGCTCCCATCTCAAAAAGTTTTATGCCTAATTCTTCTAGGTATAAAACCAAAAATCCAAAAAATCAGAAAAAGTCCTGAAAAAATGGTTACTTCGGCAAAAACTTGGCAAATAGGCATCTTGGTAACAACAAAAAAATCAAAAAAGGAAAAAAATCCAAAAAATCAGAAAAAGGATAAAGAAAAAAATCATCCTCTAGTGAAACCACTTTCGTGGCACTTTGGGCAAGTACCTTGGTGAAAACCTAGCAAACAGGCGCCTTGTGTAAATAAGCACTTTCCATCCACCAGGACCTTTATGACTTGATCTGCATCATCCATCCATTTTGCTTCCATCATCCATCACATCCAAGTCTCCATCCATCACACATCCACTCACATCCGCACCATAGCTTGGTCCTGTGTTCGTATCATGATCCTTCCTAGTACTACTCGGCCCATCCTCAAGGTCAGTTTGTCCTGCCTTTTATCGAGTAGTCTATTGCATCATGTCAGTATAAATTCCCATCGGATTGATTCGTGGTATGGTCTTAAAGTCCTCAAAATTAGAAAAATCCAAAAACATCAAACATCGTAAAATCCAAAACATCAGGAAATATTAGAAAATCCAAAAATCCAAAAATAGGTCAAAAAGTCATTCAAAAGTCAAAATGTGGTCGCTCTTGTCAACTATGTCGCTCGAAGCTTGAACGTGAGGCAAGGTTGATCTTGATCACCCCCAGACATTTAGGTCAGTCCTATAGGAGTTCGTCATAATAAACCGACATTTCATCATGTATATCTTCATTTGTAAATCAATCAAGTCGTCAGTCGAACTACATGGTCTCTGCGTGTATAAAGTAGGCAAGCCTAATCTTTCGATCAGCCCTCGAGGCCCCTAGGATAGGTCTTTAGGTTAGTATCTGGTCAAAATCTCTTAAAATCCTGCAAAACATTGGAAAACTGTAATCAAAACATTTGCAAAATCTTGAAATGCCAAAAATAAAATTTCAAACATTGCAAAACATCAAAACATCCAAATATTTCCAGAAAAATCCATCTCATTTCATCTCAGCTTGCACTAATAAACAATTCATTCATAATAAATCGATCACATCCTCAACCTTTCGGGTAAAACAATTAGAAACAAGTCTAGCAGTTAAAAGTAAAACTCAAAAGCGCCAAGTCTCAAGTCTCAACAAGACGAAACAAGTTGGTCAAGTCTTTGTGTCAATAGTCCATCATCCAAATAGTCCCATATCAATCATCTAATAACATCATGTCCTAGGATGTATCCTTCCTACAAAAGGCATTATTTATCAAAAATAGCACTTTGGATAAATGAAATGACGTGCCGCCATCCACTAACATGTCCTAGGATGTATCCTTCCTACAATGGGCATTATCTTTTGGCAATAAGTTTTGTTCTTATCCTTAAAAACACATTCCCTTTTGGTTAGCGGTATTGAAGAACATCAACTTGTTTGTGTGCTTTATCTTTTTCTTTGACTTATCTTATTGTAGTCAAGGGACATCTCGATGATATCGAACAAAGGATTTAGAGAGATAGGAATGGGGTAATGATCATTATTCTTTTGTTTGTTGTGCTTGTTGGACGTTCTTGTAAAATAACTTGGTGAATACTTGCTTTGTTAGATATGTATGGAGGATGTTTCAGGATAGCTTGTTGACTATTGCATTGATTGGTTATACCTTTACGTGTTTTGGTTTGAGATGTTTGAGACTTCTAAAGTGCATCCTAGCAAGGTTTCCATATGTCGTGAACAAGAATACTCCTATCTATTTGTTGAGTCAAAGTCCATCACACTAAGTACAACGCCATCCTGGTCCTTCATACCTTGATGCATCGTACTTAGGCGTGTTATCAAACATAAAGTAAGTGACCCTTTGAAAATCCCAATCCTTGATAAGTAAATCATCCATCTATCATCATCATTTCTCATCATCATTTCTCACCATCATCTCTCATAATGTTGACTTGTTGGATCCTCTTATCATCATCTAATTTCTTCATTTTCCACACTAACATCACAGAATGAATAGTTAATCATCATCACCAATTCATCCATCATGCATCCATTATGCATTCATCTTGCATCCATAAATCATCAGAATTTTGCATATCATCTCACATGCATCATCTTCATAATATAGATTTGTTAGTCTAAGCATCTCATAACTCATCCATTGCATAATCACAGCATATCACATCATCAATCCCATCCATCTCGCATCATATCACCATTTAAGTTGTTTAGGATAATATAGATTTGTTATTCTAAGCATCTTAAAATCATCTCATTTGCATCGTCATCCATAACCATCCATTTTGAACATCTTTATCGCGAGATCGACCCTCAAATCAAATCTTTTCACCCGATCTCTCGAGGGGGCAATGTACCAGTATACTTCTTTCCGCTGGGGCATCTGAAAAATCATGAAATTTTTTAATTTCTATTGCGGCAAGTTTATTCTTTGAACCAACGCAACAAGTACATTGCTTCAAAGAGGGGAAAAATGTAGACATGCAAAATTAACATTATGCATTCGATCAGATTCAGTCAAATTAGATGTTGCATTAGGACCATTCATCAATTAATCAGGTGCACTTTCATCCATTCATTAGGTAATTTCACATCCTAGGATCATTTATTTAAAATCAAATAAAAATTATCATCAACCTTTTAATAAATCAAAAATCCATTTAAATCAAATCCTAAATCATATTCCATCATTTTTTGATTTAAATAAATCAAATATCAAAGTCTTAAAGGTCAACTCAACTAATCAGCATTAAATCAGCATAATCATCATCTATTTAATCTAACCCTGATTAAATGTTAATCCCATCCCACTTGCATTCTCTAGATATCTCCACTTGCACAATAAACCAATTTTATTGATTTATTAAAAAACCTCATTTTCCCTCAACATGACAAGTCCAACATTGCATTTATTGCTGTTTTTCTTGTCCCCCTCTCAAAATTTATTGCAAATTTGAATTCAAATTCTCCCTCTCATGGGCACTCTTCCCAAATCTTGCACAACCATTGACCTATCATCATTTGACAAGTGTCATCTTCTCATTAGAGGATCTTTAGTCCCACATTCACCATCTTGGCCAATCTATCATCAAGAAAATCTATAAAAGAAGGCTTAATCTTCATTCATGGGATCCACAATTTTATGCAAGGTTACTCTCTTGGTTTGAGAAATAATCTTGTTCTTCATCTCCATTGCAATACATCATCATTTAGCTATTGATCAAGGGTTGGGAAAGGGTCACTAGCACATGTGACACCAATCCAACATGGAATAGGTAATTTGTGGTTGCTTTTATAATGCTTTTAGTTTTATTTCATCCTTTGTTTCATTTTTAAAGCATTTGCAAAGTATTTCATAGGGTCATGCTTGAGGAATTTGTGATTTACTAACCTTGTATGAAGCTTAGTCTTTTGCAGATTTCAAAAAAGCATGCACCACAACCTCAACCCTATACCCTCAATTCTCAACCCTCTACCCTATACTTTGGATCCTCAACCCTAATATATCTTTGTGCCTCCCTCCTCTTCTCTCCTCTCTATCTCACTTCTCCCTTCATCTCTCCATCCATCCATCCATCCCTTTCTACCCTAATCCCTCAACCCTAAACCCTCAACCCTTAAACCCTTAAACACTCAAGCCTAAACCCTAAACCCTTAAATCCTCTACCCTCTACCCTCAACCCAATACCCTACACCCTCAACCCTTAAACCATTAAACCCAAGTAAACAATCTACCCTAATCTCTCAACCCTCAACCTTTAATCCCTCTACCCTTAAACCATCAACCCTCTACCCTCAACCCTCAACCCTTAAACCCTAATCCCTCAACCCATATACCCTCTACCCTATACAATAGACCCTCAACCTTAATCCCTCAACCCTATACCCTCAATCCTCTACCCTAAACCCTAAACCCTAAACCCTCAACCCTTAAACCCTAAACCCTTAAACTCTCTACCCTCTACCCTATACATTAAACCCTCAACCCTCAATTCTCAACCCTCAACCCTTAATCCCTCAACCCTCAATTCTCAACCCTCAACCCTTAATCCTTCAACCCTCAACCCTAATCCTTCAACCACGTACCCTCAAACCTATACCCTAAACCCTAAACCCTCTACACTCAACCCTAAACCCTCAACCCTAAACCCTTAAATCTTCTACCCTCTACCCTCAACCATCATCCCTCAACCCTATACCCTAAACCATTAACCCTATACCCTCAATTCTCAAACCTCTACCCTATACATTGGATCCTCAACCCTCATATATCTAGATGTTCCTTCCTCCTATTCTCTCATCTCTATCTCACTTCTCCCTCCATCTCTCCATCCATCCATCCCTCCCTCTCTACCCTAATCCATCAACCCTAAACCCTCAACCCTTAAACCCTTAAACACTCAATCCTAAACCCTAAAACCCTCAACACTTAGCCCTTAAACCCTAAACCTTTAAACCCTCTAGCCTCTACCCTCAACCCAATACCCTCTGCCCTCAACTCTTAAACCCTTAAACCCAAGTAAACTCTCTACCCTAATCCCTCAACCCTCAATCCTTAATCCCTCTACCCTTAAACCCTCAACCCTCAACCCTCAACCCCTAAACCCTAATCCTTCAACCCCTATACCTTCCACCCTATACAATAGACCCTCAACCCTAATCCCTCAACACTATACCCTCAACGCTCTACCCTAAACCCTAGACCCTCAACCCTCAACCCTTAAATTGTAAACCCTTAAACCCTCTACCCTCTACCCTATACATTAAATCCTCAACCCTCAATTCTCAACCCTCAACCCTTAATCCCTCAACCCTAATCCTTCAACCACGCACTTCAAAACCTATACTCCTAAACCCTCTACCCAAACACTAAACCCCTCAACCCTAAACCTCCTTAAACCTAAACCCTAAAACCTTTCTACTCCTCTACCCTCAACCTAATACTCCTAAACCATCGTAATCTCTATAGGTCCTCAACACTATACCCTCAATTCTCAACCCTCTATCCTATTCATGCAATCCTCAACCCTCATATATCTCTATCCCTCCCCCTTCTTCTCTCCTTCTCTCTATCTCATTTATCCCTCCATCTCTCATTCCATTCATCCCTCCCTCTCTACCCTATTCCCTCAACCCTAAAACTCTAAAAATCAACCATAAACTCCTAAACCTCAACTCAACCCTAAACCCTCTACCCTCTACACTCAACCTAATACCCTCTACTCCTCAACCCTAATCCATCAACCCTAAACTCCTAAAACCCAAGTAAAATCTCTACCCTAATCCCTCAACCATCAACCCTTAATCTCTCAACCCTCAACCCTTAAACCCTAATCCATCAACCCCTATACCCTCTACTCTATACATTGGACCCTCAACCCTAATCCCCCAAACCTATGCCCTCAATCCTCTACCATCAACCTTAAACCCTCAACCTTAAACCCTCAACCCTCAACCTTAAACCCTTAACCATCAACCCTTCAACCCTAAACCCTTAAACCCTCTACCCTCTACCCTATACATTAAACCCTCAACACTCAATTCTCAACCCTCAACCCTTAATCCCTCAATCCTCAACCCTCAATCCCTAAACCCTCAACCCTGATACCCTCTACCCAATACATTGGACCCTCAACCCTAATCCTTCAACCATATGTACACTCAACCCTAATCCCTCAACCCTATACCCTCAACCCAATACCATAAACCATCAACCCTATAGGTCCTCAACCCTAAACCCTCAATTCTCAACCC
This sequence comes from Sequoia sempervirens, assembly GCA_007258455.2. Lineage (NCBI taxonomy): Eukaryota > Viridiplantae > Streptophyta > Pinopsida > Cupressales > Cupressaceae > Sequoia > Sequoia sempervirens. The sequence continues at coordinate 158,578 of VDFB02066562.1, forward strand.
TCTATCTTATACATTAGATCCTTAACCCTCATATATCTATGTCCCTCCCTCCTCTTCTATCCTCTCTATCTCACTTCTCCCTCCATCTCTCCATCCATCCATCCCTTCCTCTCTACCCTAATCCCTCAACCCTAAACCCTCAACCCTTAGTCCTTAAACCCTAAACCCTTTTAAACACTCTACCCTCTACCCTAATCCCTCAACCCTTAAACCCTTAAACCCAAGAAAACTCTCTACCCTAATCCCTAAACCCTCAACCCTTAATCCCTATACCCTTAAACCCTCTACCCTCTACCCTCTACCCTCAACCCTTAAATCATAATCCATCAACCCTTGTACCATCTACCCTATACATTGGACCCTCAACCCTAATCCCTCAACCCTATACCCTCAACCTTAAACCCTCTACCCTCAACCCTTAAACCCTAAACCCATAAACCCTCCACCCTCTACCCTCTACCTTATACATTAAACCCTCAATTCTCAACCCTCAATCCTCAACCCTTAAACCCTAAACCCTCAACCCCTATACCCTCTACCCTTTACATTAGACCCTCAACATAATACTTCAACCATATGTCCTCAAACATATACCCTAAACCCTCTACCCTCAACCCTAAAGCCTCAACCCTAAACCCTTAAACCTTCTACCCCCTACCGTCAACCCAATATCCTCTACCCTCAACCCTAATCCCTCAACCCTATACCTTCAACCCAATACCCTAAACCATCAATCCTATAGGTCCTCCACCCTAATCCCTCCACCCTAATCCCTCAACCCTATACCCTCAACCCATATCCCTTTCTATCTATCTATACATCTCAACTCTCTCTCCCCCCTCTCCTACCCTCTCCAATTGTCTCTATCTACCCTCTCCCTCTTTCTATGTACCTCTCGCTCAATCAATCCCTACCTCTCTCTCACTCCCTCTATCTCTCTCTCTATCTCCCTCCCACTACCTCCCCATCACCCCCTCTCTCTCTCCCACTCCCCCACTCTCCCTCTCTCTCAATTCTCTCCCTCCCACCCCCTCTCTCTCTCAGGTCTCTCCCTCTTGCACCCTACCTAGGTATCTCTCTCTCTCTCCCCTCTCTCTATCTATCCCTCCCACCCTACCTAGATAATTCCCTCTCACTCCACCCCCCTCTATCACTCCCTCTCTCAAGTCACTCCCTCCCACACCCTCTCCCTTTCTCAAGTCTCTCACTCTCACACTCCCTTTCTCTCCCACTCCCTTTCTCTCACACTCCCTCTCTCTCCCACTCCCTCTCACTACCTATCTCTCAAGTCTCTCCCTCTCACACCCCCTCTCACTACCTATCTCTCAAGTCTCTCCCTCTCACTCCAACCCCTTCTCTCCCACTCCCTCTCTCTTAGACTCTCCCTTATACCCCCTCTCCCTCTCTCAAGACTCTCTCTCACTACCTCTCTCTCTCTCTCTCAGCTCCCTCCCTCCCTCTCTCCCTCCCACCCTACCTAGACAACTCTCTCTCTCTCTCTTAAAATTCTCCCTCCTCTAAAGACATACATAAATACATACATACTTACATACATAAAAGCATAATACATGTGGACACACAATCCTACATACATACAAGCATACACGTACATATGTATATACAATCTTACATACATATAGGCATACATACATGCATTTATACATACATACATACATGTACATACATGACATACAAGCATACATGTACATACACACATGCAAATATATAAACATACATTCAATAGAGTACATTTAACATAAAAGTAAGGCATAACACGAGCGTGTTATACCGCGCTTGTGTTATGTCTTGCTAGACATGTCATGCACAAACACAAAAGACCATGTCAAAACTAAGATATAACGCGAGCACATTATAACGTGCTCGCGTTATATCTTACTTTGGGAATCCCCAAGCCTTAGGCTTGGAATTTTCCTTGGAATACCAACCTAAAGGCTTGGAGGGCCTTCCCAATGACCAGAGATGTGTTTTTGCAAATTCTACAATATTTCACATAATCGGGTTTGTGCTCATTGTCAGGATTGCACGTGTTTCAATTCAAAAAAATCGAACACTTGGGTAATGTTATGCTCTCTCTTAGCTATCCAACAATGTAATTCTTTTCACTTTTTGACAATGTTAAGCCTTTCATCAATAATTTATTTTGTTTGTGTGTCTCTTTTTTGGAAAAAAGCAATGTTTGGTGTTTTTTTCGTTATAAATTAACTGTTCATTAAAATTTCAAATAAATTACATTTTTAGAAACTAGATTCCATTCTACAATTTATTTATTTTTTAAAAATAAAATTTTAATTAGTTTCAAATAAATTACATTTTTAGAAACTAGATTCCATTCTACATTTTTTTTTTTAAAGAAAATTTCAATTAGTTTCCAAATTTTGTAGGGGTGGCACGGCCAAAATTTTGTTTTTCATGAAGTTTCCACTTTAAAAATTAGTAAAAAATCAAATATTCATTAAAAATTTATTAGAAATATCATGCATCAACTACATACTGTTAGCTAATTTTTCACTGAAGTGATTTTAAAAATACTAAAAAAAAATTCACCATCTAGGTATGCACAAAAGTTGCTATGTTTTTCTAACAAAAACAACAAAAATTTATGTGCATCCCTCTTTTGAACTCCTTAATCTCAACCATTTTCAAAATAAATTAGTATTTTAGAAAGTAGGCTCGGAGCTCTACAATCCTTGTTTTTGTTGCATCTCAAAATTTTGAGTGTAACTATCCTCAATTTCACGTCCAAGGTCAGTATTTCCTTATTTCAGAAAAAAAAGTGGCCACTTAAGCCCCCTTTTCCCCCATCTTTTTGCTCTTACCCCATGAGAACCTATAACTGATCAATACATGCCAAACTCCAAATGCAACTTAGCACCACCATGAAGTAAGATCAAACAAATGATCAATGCACTCAATACAAAGAGAACCTCCAAGATCAATGTCAAAGCTCCAATCATAGAATCAGGAACCTATCATGACAACATGATCTAACCATCTCCTCCAAGGATATAACATGCACTAATGCATACATCCTAGTCTCAACAGAACATATAACATGCCAAACTCTAATCTAGAATCAAGAGTATATCATGAAATAATAATAAACACACTCTAAACTAAGAAACCACATCTCTAATCACATGAATATAACCATCACCAATGATGCATCCATGTCACTACCAACAAATCCTACTAAATCGTGATACCAAGCTACACATGGCATCATGAATACCATCTCCTCCATGAAGATCATCCAGGTCTACACACACAATTGAAATGTAAGTAACATCAAGTGAGACAAAGATCTCCAAAGTAAGAAGATGCATACAACCACCATTAAACCATCACAAACCAATCCAATATCACCAAATCATCACTATCAAAAGCTCCAATTGAAAGTGTATAACCAATAAATGTACCAAGCTATCATGGCATTGTGATCAAACCACATGCTACAAGTCCCATCAACTGACTAATCAGGTACTCTAACCATCCATCCTCTCATCCCAAAGCAACATACCAATGCACAAATGACCACAGACAAGTCCAACTAAAAATGTTCATGCAAAAATAATGAATCAAACTTGGTGGATATAGACAGTTCACATCCAAGTAATTCCACTGCACCCAATTGGTTTTACACACCTATAAGCTACGTAACTTGTAGATCCAACCACTGAAACATGCAAACTCATCATCACATTAGAAACCTACAAAATGAGATATCAGAGAAGATAATCTTGTAGACATCAAGAATCAAACACCAAATCAACCACAAGTATAATTTTCCAAACATGTACACAAATGAATAACCATAGTCAAGGAACCATACAAGCATGTAGAAGATAAGAACAACCTCCTAACACAAAACCAAATCACCACCAAGCAACCACATACATGATCATGTCATGATGATGCATAAATGTACCTACATACCCATGACACCATAATCATAGCCAATGTTGTACCTGCACTCAACTATCACAAATACAAGACTCCAAATCTCCACTCCTATCAAACCATGTCCTAAAAATAGAAGAAAACCTATGTACCAATCACCATCAAAGTCCAACTAAAAATAAACTTGTAAACCTATATCAAGAAGCATCAAACTGATAATCAGTTATACCATCACAAGTATCATATAAAAATATGTACTCCCTCAAGGTTTTTCCTTTTGAATCATCGAGATGCTCACACAATCACACCTTGAATCTCAAGCACCTACAAGTGATAAAAAAAGTACCATACATATCTAGTACCACAAATTTATAAACAATCTAAACCACTTTCTAGTACATCACACATGCTCTCCAATTCCTATTTGAAATTGAAAAACTGACTCTATATGCAAAAAATTATGAACAAAACCATGAAACAAAGAACATATAGCTTCTAGTTTCAAGAAACTGGTCAAAATGGAAAAATCATGAAACCAAACCTATACCATTGCATAGTGCTCAGAACCACCTTTCCAACTAGTATAAGAAGTCAAAAAATGTACTCCTTGGGTGAATGTTATGCAAGTTTGAAAAAAAATTACTATAAAATGCACAATTTGGCCTATAAGGTGGCTTGGTGGTGGCCCTCGGGTGGAGCCATCGATGGCTTGTTGGTGGTGATGGTCAGCCGGTAGTGCTCAGGCAGTACTTGGGTGTTGGATGCCAAAATATATTAAAATTTGTTTAAAATTCCACCTTTTAGCAAATTCATCAACAAACTTAATAATGGATTAAAATAAAATTTATTTTTTATTTAAAATTTATTTTGTAGGGATTTTTAAATGCTGACAAGATATTTCATTTTTTTAATTTTTTAACTTATTTCATCGTCTACAAATGCCAACGACCCTACAACTGTACGACGGGCTATGGGGGCAAAAAAAATGCCTTTTTTTCCAACTTCTCCAACTAGCTCAAATTTTATGTCATTTTTCATGGCTTAGGCCTCTTGGATCCAATGGTGAGATTTTTTTTGTCTCTAGAAGCCACCTATGAAATTTCCCCCACAAAACCCTCATATGAAAACTTATTCAAGAAACCCTCTTTGACCCAAATTTTGAAACCTTTAGATCTACAAGAAACCCAACAAATCTTGAAAACCCAAAAGTCTAAATCTATAAATAAACACTTGCAACATATGTTTCATATCTTATAACGCCTCAAATTTAACATGAATAGCCATAGATTCAACTTTACAAAAATCTCTCAAACTAGGGTTATAACAAAAAACCCATCAACCATGAAGCTCTAATACGAATTGTTGAACAAATGGTCCTTGTTGCACCAAAATATCTACCTGTTAATGCCTGATACAATCTACAGAGTTAATGAATCTGTGTGAGGTACTTTAGGAATGTTTCGAACCCAAGCACTATTTTGCACAACACAAGAAGAGCAAGGGTGCACACCTTGCAACAATCCCACCTAGCGCAAGCGGGGAGTTTGAACCTTTGACACAAGCTCTGATACAACTTATTAGGAAATAATGCATTCAACCCACAAACTTAATCCATATACCAATTTTTGGGAAATAATGCATTCAACCAAGAAACTTGATCCATTTCCCACATAACCCCATGAGATATAAATATTCATACAAGTAACCATAATGTATAAATCAAATAGACAAGCCACAAGATAACATAATATATACCCTAGGAAAACCATTAAGAGGGAAAAACCAAGCCTCCAAAAACATCCATACTCCATATTATTCAACAAAAAATAAATACAAGAGGGTATGTGCAGGATCATGATGGGCCAAAAAGTGGCAATATGATGGGTATTTGTAGGGTATGTGGCTGATGACTTTTTTTTAGCCCAAAATTAATGAAACGAAAAGGGTTTTTAAAGGAGATTCTCATCTTTCCACCAATATAAATTATGCTTTACTTTGAATTTAATAAATAATTATTATTCATTTTCTATTTGAATTACGACTAAAGTCCCGATTGATAGGCTATTGAAAATCATCTATAGCTTTCAAACGGTATCATATTTTTTGAATCTAAAACATGTGTCACATTCTATGCTTCATATACTATAGGATTAAAATTAAAAAAATGAATTTCATGAATTTTTTACCAAGTTAAGGTGGTTAGACGTATGAGTTTTTTATATTTTTTAAAAGTTGTAATAAAAAAATCATATTTAATTATTTACTTGGAAAAAAATTACAAAAAAATATGCATCACATCGGGACATGAGTCCTCTACTTATATCTAAAATATTATAATTTTATTCTAGTTAGGGTGATCGACAGACACCTACTTCTTATTTTTCCCTAAAATTTAAGTACTATTGCATTGAAATTTCAAATTTTCGCAAAATATATATATATATATATTTTTTTTTAAATAAACCTAGTAGTTTAGAAACTACATTCAATTTGCTACAAATTCTATTCTTACATATTTTTCAAATAATATAGATAACTTATTCAAATTTTTACCTCAAGTTGCCTAACTCTGATTTTTCTAAATTTTTTGCCACTTAAGGGCCTATTTTTTCCATGATGATCCTGCACATACCCAAGAGTTACAATGAATACCTCTGAAGCATTAAGCCTCTCAATGCATCCTCATGTGTCAAAGCATGAATCCACATATCCCATGCCATGCTTCAAATATGCACTCCTCAGAAAGACTCAATAATGATAGCCCACTCACCTAGCCAACCTTAGCCACTAAACATGCACTTTCTTTTATAGATTCAAGCTCACAAAAATACAACCAAGTGGCAAGATAAAACCATGTACCACAAAACCATGTGAATACAAAACCACTAATCCTTTATTTAATACTGGGTACTAAGTTTTTACTTTTTAAATATTTCCCCAATATTAAATTATTGTTACATATCTCCCACACATTAAATAATAGTGCAATGTTACAATACAACATAAAATGATCCCCAAATAATTACCTAGTGTGATTAACCACACCAGTCCTAGGTGCATCACAACTAAGTAACTATTTAATTACAACATTATAATAAATCAATCTATGTAATGTTGTACAACGCCATATCCCAACAGTGATATATTATAATTATATCACATTATCAAATGTTTGTTACATTCATTCTAGCATGTGTGGCAAGGGAAAAAATTAAAAATTATCAAATATTTTTGCGAGAAATAGAAATAGTAATGTAGACATTCATTATATAATATATGTATGTGAATGTTATCCTTCTTATGTTCTACACTTGCATAGCCTCCGACAGCCACCAAGAAGAACCAACCTCTTCAAAATGATACAAAAAATATTACATATACCACAAGGAAGAAACCGTAAATTTTTGCACTGTAGTAGTTCAAATCCCAGGTCACATATCCTTCTCTCACCCAGAATAAATGTTTGTAAATGCAAGGAGGATGAGTTGAAACCAAAATTAGGTGGTTGTGAAGTAATTGCTTGAATAATAGTAGGTGGAGTGGGTGGATAGGATACATGCAACACTTACAAATTGAAAAAAAGTTTTACAAGTACAAGAAAATCCTTTTTTATTTCCTTAGTTGGTGCCTTCATCATAGTAGTGCATAGCTTCAACATTATTTCTATTCACAATTTCATGTTTTGGCATTAAAACTATCAGATCCTTGACAAAGAATAGGGATGCCCTCAAGGGCTTGGAAAATCACCTTTCATGCTAAACTCTACCCTTTGTTGTGACTCAAGCCTCAAGCTTGATAAATACCTATTTCTTCTTTCCTTCATTATGCCAACCTCCCATCACATTCTTGATTCCTTCTTTGCACTTAGAGCATGTTTGAATTAGTCAATTTTTAATTATTGAACTTGTGTACTTGACCAAGGAAAAAGGAAGGGAAAAAATCCATTAATATATTTTGACATGATGAACCTGGTGATATTTACTAGATTATTTATTGATGAGGTGTCATACCACATAGGAACACAAATGGAAGGAACTCAATCCAAATTTAACATGAAAAAAGCAGGTTCCAACAAAACTAGCTTTTGAGATTTAAGAGGTGCATGTCTTAGTGACTACCATTTCTAAAAGAGAAACTCTACACGTAGAATATAAGAGTACCAAAGATGATAAACTAGTTTATTGTTGTTGGTAAGGTCATCCTCAAGGACCCAACTCTATATTCATCTTCTCTTATATAACTTTCTTCTCCTCTCCTAACTTTAGAAACTCCTCTTAACAGAAGGAATGTATAAATGTAGGATAGTAAGACTAAGGGAGCACAAAAAAACACTATTTTGTGACTTATTGTGTTGCTTTGAAGTTGGTGAATGAAGAGTTATGGAGCCTACAAGTTACACATGAGCCTTAAAAGGCTAGAAATTTTGTAAATATTCTTAGGATTTTGATATTTTTATATAGTTATCTAAGATTGATTCCTAGACCAACTACTATATGTGTATGTCGAGTCATGAGAACAATATTAAAAGAGAAGAATCCAAAATAATTTTGTAAATATTTTTGCAATCTATTTAATAATACTAAATACATAATTATTGTGGGTGACTAGGAGTTATCTATGCTTGGTGCATCCAAAGATGGAATAATCATGAGCTCCAAAGCCAAAAATTAGTGCAAGAATGATGTATACAAGAAATTCATTTAGAAAAACATAAATATGGGATCATTAGTTTTTATAGTACAAAATATTTAAAATGATCATGGATTCAAAAAGGGCTAGTCCAACTATAAAGGGGCGATTCTAAAATTTAACAATCAAAATGCCATTTTTTAAAAAGAATCAAAACAAAAATACTTGTCTTGTGATCAATAAACATGGAATAAAAGGAAAATAAAGTTCTATAGGTTGAATTAAAACTTATTTCAAGTTATTATTAGGTAGGAGAATATTTTATTCACATCACATGGGTTGTGTGTGGGGCCAATAGTTCGTAAATAGAATTTTCATGTATGCATGTCAATTCTCAAGCATGTAGGCCTAGGCATAGCTAGAGAAAGTAACATGGGATAGAGATTATGTATAAATTCACTGAAGAAATCCAAATAATTACAGAGTAGTGTGATGCCTTTGTTGAGTCACCAAGATATATTTTGAGTGCAATGAAATTCTAATGTCTAGTTTGGGGATTTGAATCTGATTGATTACCACATAATTAAATTCATTTCAACAAGATATATCTTCTTAGTAGACATACATATGGTGACACCCACTGATGCTCCTCAAATAATAAATTATAAATGTGATTGGGATTTTGAGGCTATTATTATAACACCCACCTATGTATGATGAGTTATATGAGCAACATATAGATAAAATTACTAAGGAAATACATACAATTCAAGCAATTAAGGAGGGTAGTAACAAGAGTAGTAAGAGAATTGTTTAAAGTTAAGCATAAGAAAATAGAGTGCATGCGAAAAAAGGATTGAAATGTGCACTACACATACATGAAAATGAGCCAAATATAGAAAAAGGATGGCAAGCAAGAGCAACAACATTGAGGTTCTATAAGTGGTGGTGTAGAATAACTTGAGGAAGTAGCACAATAAGTGTATAGGGAGGTAACAAGAGTAATATATGATCCTTGAGTTTTGAGCTGCATTTTAGATTTTTTAAGGGAAGAATGTAAATTCTTTCACATCAATATTGCACAATAGAGGATAATTTTAAATGAGGGAATGGGTGATAGGATTAAATAAATGAAATAATTGCACCAAAATATTAGGGACTATAGTGCTCATAAATAATTAACTTAATTGATGAGATTAATGATGAACGGTTTCATTAGTTGTTGGTGTCAGTTCAAGTACAACGTGCCTTCATTAATACCATAAGAAGAGAACATATTTAATAACTTTCAGGATTGGTATAGCAAGTGCACACCAACACTATCTTGATGATTAGAGGTGCACAAGAGTTTTTAAAATAACATGTTGAATTCAAATGTCATGTTAGATTAATTATTGCTACCTACTACACTTGAGTTATGTTTTGTCCTGCCTAATTTTAGCACTTTCCCACCTTCAAGACTCAATGTTTCCACTTTATCTTTCTTATTTTTTCTATGAGATTTTCTAAGAATTGAATATATCATTACACTAAGAGACTACTAATGTGAAAATTCAGCCAGTATTAAATTATAATTAATAAAATAGGGAAAATGTAATTGCCTAGAAAAAGTTCAGCATTTGAACTATTGACTAGGTGAACTATAATTATTATAAATAATGCCTTGTGAATTGATATAAACATACGTTTTGTCATTGTAGAATAGAGAGAAGAGTACAGATATTAATATTCATATAATCCTACTATATTTTCTATATATTATCTAATATGAAGCTAATGAATGTATGTGTATTCATCTCAAACATATTACTCCATGAATGTTTATTGGGGAATGGCCTTTGGCTTGATATAATATACAAAACAGACGCCTGCTATTAATTTACCAAAACCAGCAACTGCTATTAATTTACCAAATTAGCAAGTGCTATTACAATAGTTATTTTTCACAAATCAGAGACTAGTCATGTCACAGTAAACATACCACCAACCAGAAAGAGTAGCAAGAAAAGCAGACTTACATGCCAGAGCTAAATTCACATTATCAGTTGAAGCATTAGGCTCAAGTGTCAGAATAGATTCCAACAAATTAGGCAATATGCAGTGCGATGAGAATATCATCGCACCGTTGTAGAAGTTCAAACTACAAATAAAGGTTGAATATCTATTTACAGAAGTTCCACACTGACTGCCAAATATCAAATTTGCAGCAAGGGAACAAATGTCATGTCAATTGAATGAGACTGCTTCGCTGCTCCAATCAGAATTTGAAGGAAAATGAAAACAAAAGCTTCAGTTACAGCTGATTAATCTCGCAAGCTCTGTAGAAGTCTCTCTTAATCACATAGGTACATAGGAAACACCAAACTGAGACTCGTTGGTAGGACTAATATATTTCACTATCTAAAATTTAAAAAGGTCACACTGGCGATCAAATTCCAGGCCTGTCGAGCCCACTTACAGTCTGACGTTCTTCTTTTTATGGAACTAAAATTAATTGACTAAAAACTCAAAAGTTAGAAGATTAGGAATTATACGAAGCAGTATTTTCGGTACTTTCTGCTGGCCTCCTGTTACAAAATTTGATTCTTCCCATGTTTATCGCTAAAATCTCCAGTCATTCCAGTGCTGAGTGATGCGACAGAAAACGTAACAAACAGGCTTTCCAGCTCACTATAACTTCCTAGCGTGGATAATTTCTCTATTAGCATAATTTCCTAGCATGGATAATTTCTCCAAATGTCACTCTAACGTGCTTAATTACAGTGAGGCAATCGTTTTCGTTACCCGTGACATGCTTTCTTGATGCAGGCACGGGAGCAGTGAATGGTACAAGCCCAGTCGTGACAGTGCCCAGTCTGACAGTAACGTGCTGAAAAGGAAAACGTAAACGGAATTTATTTTTGACTCGCTTAAAAAGTCAGATACTTAAGCCCAGCCGAAGTATATAGATATTTTCATATGTTTGTATATGCTGTTGAATTATAGATATGGATGGCGTGGTTTCGCTTGTTTGAGAGCAAGAAGCTGAAAACCTTAACAACTAGATCATGGGAATTCATCGGCTTACCTGCATCTGCTCAGAGCAATCATTTGGAATATTCAGTAAGCCGATGAAATCCCAAGATCTTGTTGTTAAGGAGCTTGCCTGAGACAAAGCCATGCTGCTCCTGCTTTCCAAACGTAGTTCTTCCTCTCGTCATGTTCAGTTCTCCTGTTCGACTTGCTCCAATCTTGTTCCTTCGCAAAGCATGCCAGTTCCGATGAAGTCCGCCTGTTCTTCGAGCTCAAATCATGCTCCTGCGCAAGGCACGCCTGCTCTGAAGAAGTCTGCAAGTTCTGCGTGCTCAAATCATGTTCATCCGCCAGGCTTGGTCCCTTTCTCAGTTCGATCGGGTTCTCCTCCACATTTGTCAACTTCTTCTCCTGTTCGTCATGGCTCCCCACAAGTTTCCTCTGGTCATCAGGCTCCTCTCGACCTCTCCCTGCCAGTCGAGCTTCATTCCAAGGCTCTCCTTCGCTGCCAGGTACTGTTGGACGCCTCTCTCTCTTGTCAACGTTCTCTGAATTATTTTCAGAATATTAATTGTGCTATGTCCTGAGATCTGTTGAATCGTCCTCAAGCCCTTCAAGATCCTATCCTTTCATATACCCCCCTCATTACCCTCCTCCTTCCTTGCACGTGGCGTCCCCGTTGGATTCGGTCAACCTTAGCTTAAACCTCCGTATCTTCTTTTCACTCCAATCATATCATGATCTCTTCCACTTCAAGTTCCCTTCCTCTCCTCTCTAACACACCTAAACCCATCTCACGTCAATCTATTCACAAGTGGGAGGAAAAACTAGTTGTCAACCTTTCCAATGTTCGCTTGGATCGAGGAGCTTTCAACTTCCTGTTACGCCTGCTACAGAAAATGCAAAGGAAGAGAATGAAGCTGTTGCAATGAAGACAGATGATGATCAAAGCAATGGTGTGTCTGAAGCTGATGAAAATGCTGATGTTAACATGCAGGAAGCCAAAAATGCTGCTGAACAGGCATCAATAGGAGCAACTTAAGGGAATGGAGCTTCTGAGCTGAATGCTAAGGTCTGCTCTTTTGAAGAATTTCATAACAGTATTATGTCTTATATAAGGTAGGTGTAACTTAATCAGAAAAAAATGAGTTGGCATGAGCTAATAATTACATTCCGGGTTATATTTCATTTCTTTGCAAAATCTAGAAGATTGAAGAGTGTGGGTATGCTGACAGAATATTTTTAACTTAGAAAAATTGTTTGGAGCAATTGGGTTATAAATATTTTGTAGCTAACTACTTTGAGAATCCTTTTGTACTATTGATTAGTGTAGAGGAGTAGTTTAAAGAATAGTGGGGTGACATTGATAACTTGAAAAGGATGGCAAAAAAATTGAAGGCAGAAAATTAGTGTTTCAGAATTTTGTCATTTTTTTCATGTTTGTTTATGTTAGCACTGATGGTTCTCTTTATATGAACTAGGTCTATGGATTTGTAAATTAGTTGCTGAAGTTGTGAAGGATGCAATTTAATTACAAAGTTGACGATTCTTGTCAAAATTCATGTTTTATTCACTACGAAGGACTTAATATGTTTGTTCAAATGTGTCTTCGTAATTTTGATGTGTCTATATTTAGTGGCACATAATGATGTGGCTGGGTCGAGTAACGTTTATTCAATATGGTTTATCGGGCAAAGTGAAAAAAAAAAAACAAAAATTTATACTTATCCAATGTTTCTCTTTAACTGTAGGGAAGTGCTTTGGTGGATATTTATGTAATTGTGACCTACTAGTTGGTCATGTTGTGAATGCACTTACTGCTTGCTAAGAAACTATCATCTTTTCAAATTTAGGGTGGATCCCCTACCAACTTACCAACTTCGAGGAGGAAGTTTATTCATAGGAGGGAGGATGTGATGTCCCATCTATAGATAGCCATTACATATTTACATATCGTTTGTATCCTACGTTTTAAATGGAGCACTAAAAGAAAAACAATATTTATATGAGCATTATTAGGATCATATACATGTGTGAAAATAAGTATTTTCATTATCTTTTACTTATGCTTTCATGATTTGACCTAGAGCATCTTATTTGGTTACCTATATTTCTCAAACATCTTTAAAGACATACTATATTCTTGAGGGTATTGTTCTTGATCATTTATTTAGTTGTTACATATAGATCCTTACATGTTTTGACACAAGGTAGTAATTACTCCCACCTATGAACCATTAATGTAATTGCTTCTATATAACAATGTTGGCTATTGAAATGAAGCCACTTTTCTAATTTATATGTTCTCATATATAGGTGTGATTCAATAGATATGAAACCCTCATCGTTAATCATACCTACTCTAGGTCTTGTTGTTTATAGCTTTCTAAAATATAATCCAATTTTGGATGAAATTTTAGAGTAATTATCATCATGTTCTAACTTGATGTGAATGTGTGAGATTGCCTCTAGAATTTTAGTAGAGAATTGTGATGTATCATAGAGTTGAGACTAGGATCTAAGCATTTCATGATCCAAAATGATCTAAAATTATGTGTAATAGGAAAAATAGGGAGAGGGAACAATTTTTAGATGCAAGGAAAAGTGTTTGGTAGGACAAAAAAAAATTGTATCAAGCATGAATGATAGCATGATTAACAAGATGAAAACATCATTGCACTAAATTTCAGGACTAAAAATAAAAATAAATAGATGTATTAATGTAAGAAGCTAAATTAACAATAAATTTACAATAAAAACCCTATAGGTATCAATTTAACATTTGGTGGCTATTGATCTTCACTCAAGACCCAAGAAAACTCAACAATACATTAGAAAATCTATAAATATAGCTTTATGAGAGAATTGTATCCTTTTATGTTTGAATAATTGTGAATTATTTTATATTATGATTTCTATAAGATAATTAATAGAATTATAAGGCATAATTTATATCTTACTTTATATATCATTTTCCATTAATGAAGGATGATCGTCAAGGCACATTGTCACTATCAGAGTAGCTAGATGTTCCTATATATTGGAGGCTTTCTAGGAAAATAAAATATTGGTGTTGTGATTTATGTTAATTATAATACAATGATCTTAGCTCCAAATAGCTATTTATTTCCTTTACAAAACAAGTAGGAAAGAATAAACTATTTTAATTAATTTCTAAGTTTCAAGATAGAGTATATAAATTAATATTGGTAGCAAATTGGTTTTAATCTTTTTCACATATATGTGGAAGGATTTTCATGAGTATAGCGATAGCTCAAAGTATATCCTTAGAGAATTTGAATTCATGAGTGATGGTGTTAGGAGGCCACATGAGAGGAATAGTAGAGAAATAGCAATGGTTAAGGCAACAAGGTAAAATGAAAGAATAATGCGCTTCCATTGCCGATTTGGTAAAATCTATGGTTAATAAATTAGGTGTTATTAAAGATAATGTGAAAGAAGAATAATTATTAAATGAGTCTATAATAGAAATAAATAAATTGAATCCAAAAATACTAGATACACGGATTTTAAAAAAAAGATATATATTTTAATAAACATAAAATAAATGGATCTCAAAGAATTAGTTTTTTTTTATTTATTCCTCAAAATAAATGGTCATGGAGATTATATATTATGAGTATTTATTATTAGTCGATAGGCTATATATGATGTGAAGTTTCAGCTGAAACCTGTCTCATGCTCATATACAACTACCTTTCATTGGTATACTATCTTTTTTACATCGGTTTTCAATCTTCTGCAATCGGTATATAATCTTTGCAATAAATGTAAGATATTTCAATTAGATTAGATCAATCTATTTCGATCATTGCAATAAATGTGAGATATTTCAATTTGTCCACCTTTTCCACTGTCCTACCGACTCTAACACTGACCAAAGTTGTTCTTAAATACATTGCCATGGTACTGGCCTGTGGGATCGATCTCATGCTCATCGCAAACAACTTCCCAGAACTTTGCCCCAACCTAGTTACCGGATTGCCTCCCCTGAATATGCAATATTTCTCGCATTTTCACAGCAGAAACTGAAACCCTAACACACCCAGAAAAGAAGAAATGAGCCTTAAAAACACTATGAAACCTTTGCACTGTGAGGCTTCCCTCGGAAATGGTTATGAGAGATCTGTGCTTATTTGTCTCTGCTTATAGAAAAAATTTGTGTTGTCTTACTGTCTTGGCCATTAGTAGGGTTCATGTCGACGTCGCTTTTGTGGAGCTCCAATGGCAGGCCAAGATTTCAAAAATATCTTATGCTAGCGGACGAACCACAAGTAAAATAATTCCCTAATCCAATTTATAATTGTAAAATAAAGCCGCCCACATGAAAATTTTGTGCTTTTGTTGGTTATCAAAGTCAGGGCTACAATTGCGGATGAACATTGATATTTTCAGATATTTACAAGCTATCTGTGTTTTAGGTACCAAATCTCAAGCTCTTGAAATTTTTTCGGACAACTCACACCCATGTTGAATGCTTAACTATTTATTACTCCCTTGCCCACACATTTCTATCACCTATTAATGTTTTGTAGACTTCATAATTTTGGTATTTTTAACATTTGATTTGTTGAAGTGAGGGTTTTAAATGCGAAGAACTATTACGAACTATAGGCTATTCTAACGATGTGAAATTAATGGCTTTAATGAATGATGAAAAATAAGTAGTCTGCCGCAGCAGCTAAAATAATTACCAGACCATGGATTTTGTGACGCTGAAATATTTATATAACATGGACTTTGAAAGGGTTTAGAAATATTGAATATATTAATTCACTTCTCACACGATCCTGTCATGATATCCTTCAACATATTTCAGTTGTACACAAAGGTTTCTTTAGCTAAATGTTTTAAAAATTTAGCAACTTGGAAGCTTTTTAGGCAATTTCTTTTTTCTAATAAATTAATTTTAATTTTGGGTTTTGTTTTTGGTGGAGGGTGTGCTTAGTGTTTCAACTATTCTCTATGCTTCTCTATGATTGCTTTTATAATCTCCAACTATCAGAACTCAACTCAACTAAAACCATTACCTCTTTTAATGGTGCCTCTGTTATTAAACGAAAAGTGACAAAAGATCAAAGTTTTGAGGTTTATTCCAAATGTGTTTAGATCATATCAATGATCTGAACCTAACTGCTCTTAATGACAACAAATCTGCTGGTTGAGAGTGATTTTCTGTGTACAGTTTAGAAAGCATGAAGTCAAAACTCTATGAACTCCCAATTATACATTGGTATCAATGTTTCATTCCTTGAAGAATGTTGTTATGTGTAGTTTGTACATTGCTATCGATGTTTCATCCTTAGAAGAATGTTGTTATGTTTAGTTTAAAATTGATGTCTAGATTGAAGGCTTACAAATCTGCCTCTTAGAGTGATTATATGTTTACAGTTTAGAAGGCTTGAAGTGAAAACTGTGTGAACTTGCATGGTTATTCATGGTATTCATGTTTTGTTCGTAGAAGAAGGTTGTTTATGGGTAGTGTAAATTTGATGCCTTCAATCCTTCCATAGGTTATTTATAATATGGCACATTGTAAATAATTTGTGAAGAGGAAAGTCTCTTCCAACCTTTTTGTCAATATTGCTATTGAGTGTGAATTTAATGTAAATAATTGGTATATGAATTATGAGACAATGAATTCAAAATAAGTTCAAACTCTTTCAATTTTCTTATTGGTTTTAAGTAATCCATCTTTCAATCCATTCATCCTTATTGTGTCAAAATTTTGTTGCCTTGTTTGGGATTTCCTGAAGTATGGCATTTGGAGTTAAAAAATATCTTATTAGTAAATTCTTCATATTCACTAATTTTTGAGCATCAACGTTGTCCCTTTTTTCCAAAGTTAATTGCTTTTTTATTTTCAAATTTCCCTAGACCCCTTCTTCCTTGCTTTGGTTTTTGGCCTTCGTGAGTCCTATTATATGTAAATTTGTATTTTTGGCTCTTTAGAATTTTATGGATCATCTACAAAAATTGTTGGCTACTGCAAATATGCTAGCCAGAAACCCTTTCTAAACTTATCTAACCCTGCTTGACTTAATTTTCTTATCAAGCTTATGTGTTGTAGTGTAGGAAAATGCATACCCTTGCATTTTCACACTTGTTTGGGCCCACCTTGCTTTATATTTATGCTTCTTTATGGCTTAATTGGTCCTATTTTACATCCACAAGCCCTATGAATTATATATTTTTTTGGAAAATTCTAACAAACATCAAAAGATAAATGATCATTTAATGTTTTTGTCTGTGTGTCCCTACTTTGTGGATTGGGACTAAAACACCACGTAGAGCGTCTTTGTCCTCCATGGGTCATGGGACCTTGATATTGAAAACACCAAAATAGATCCATTTTTGGAGTATGTGCCCCGAGAATTGAGCCTTGGGACTAAGATGACACCTAGGGAATCTTAGTCCTCCTTGGCTTATTTTTGGGATTTAATTTCAAATTTGAGTGGGATTTAGCCTCCTTTATTTAATGAATTCATATGTCGGCTTGGTGTGGTGTAATTTCGGGATATTAAGCATGAATAAGTATAAATACAAGGTTCCTCCACTCATTTTTCATAAGAAAGATAACAAGCATTCAAGTATTCATTCCTAAGGAAATTTTATGCATTCAAGAGCAATTCATCAAGCATTTGGAGCCATCATCAATATTCAAGCATCATGTCAAGGGTTTAGTGCATCCATTCATGTTTTTAAGCCAAGATTGTGGATGTAGCATTGAAGATCTATTTGAAACTATTGTTTGCATCATATCCAAGGATCCAAGATCTACATTCTTCATGGCCACTACATGGTAGATTATAGATTTGCTTCACAAGACATCATACAAGGTGATATCATTTATATATTTCATATTCCATGCTTCATTTCATTCATTTCATCATTTGGTTTAATTACCTACAAGGGGTTTGACCAAGGCAAACCCTCATTCACTAACCATCAACAAGTTTCTCCTCTCTTCAACATATGTTTGTATTTATAGATCTAGGTTGAAGACTTGAATATCATTTAGAGTGCAATATTGAAAAGTTACAAAAGTTGCATTGCCAAATTGTCATCTTCATGGAAACTCACCTACAAGCTAGATCTAGAAGTTTCAAGACCTCAGATATGAGGAGAAGCAAGTGCAGACCTTGGAGCTTAGGACCATATTCAGAGTTTTCAGAAATTTAGAACAGGGGCATCTTAATCCTTCGTAGGGTATTTTTCAAAGATTCTTTAGGATTATGTTCTGACATCCAAAGACTCTGCATTTGCTCCAAAAAATAGTAGTAGGACTAATACACCATCTTGGGAGTCTTAGTCCTCCACATAATATTTTGACAACTTCTTTGCATTTTTAGAATCCTCATAACATCTCCAAACTTTCTAGGTACACATATTATATCTCCCTGATGCACAATTTCATCATTGGCATCTCTCATTTAGCTTATTTTAGGTCATTTTAAGTATCAAATTATGTTTTCCAACATTTTCTTTTCCAAGCATTTTCTTGGTGGTGAACCCCTTAGAATTGAAAAAGTCCCCTCCTAGCTCCTTCGTAATTGAGAATTGACTCACCTTGTGAGGTTGCTAGTCAATCCAATTGGGACTCCTAGGAAATTATTGAATGATTGGTGGAAAAGTGTGATATCATTAGACACCCATTTTTCTTCTCTTCATTTTGGTGAACCTAACTTCTTGAGCATTCATTTTTTGATTTAGAGTCTATAAAATCCCTAGATCTAGGTTGCATTCCTTCTTGCATTGCATCTTGCATTAGTAAAATTGCACCTAGGGTTTCTCATATTTTGTGAAAGTGTATCTAGGGTTTCTCATATTTGCATTAGTGAAAGTGCATATACATGGCATCTTTACTTTCTTACATCATTTCATTTCATTAAAAACTTGAAAATTACATCATTCATCATCTTAATTGCATCATTATTACATTCAAAATTGAAAAAATTGCATTCACTTTTGCATCCAATTTCTTGTCGCTAGTTACTTTTTCTAGCCTTCATTTACACAAATTTTTGTTTCTCAACATCAGGTCCCTGTGTAGGAAACCTGGGAACATTGTAATCAACTCAAAATTTGTTGTTTTTCTAACAAAAACCTCTACTAGGACAAAAACACCCTTCCTAGCATCTTAGTCACTTTGTAGGTTTCTAGCTTAGAACCCTGTCTAAGTTGTGTGCTCTCTGTTCCACTTTTTGGACCCTCCAAATTCCTTTAGTAGGACTAAAACGCCCTTAGTAATGTATTAGTCCCTATTGGGCTTTGAATTTGTAGTTTTTAGGGTCTAAATCTACTTTTATATGCTTCCTAAGCGTCCTAGTAACATATACTATAAGTCTGGAAAGTTTTGGGAACATCTATTTTATGCATAGATAAGTCAAAAACATCAATTTAGGGAAATCAGTTTTGAAATCATTTCAATTACAATCATCATTAGATCTGAAAATGCTCACATTTCTAAAACTTTGCATAATATGGATAAAAGTACTTTTCACTTTTTCATATACAATGTTTACATTCATAAAAATTTGCATAAGTTTGATTAAAGTGTTTTTCATTTTTGGATATACACTGTTTGCATTCTTAAAGTTTTGCATACATTGGATACATGTGTTTTTCATCTTTGGACAAACATTGTTTATATTATTAAAACATTGCATGAGATCCAGTTAAAAGTGCTTTTCATTTTTTTTACACAATGTTAGTACCTTACCTTTCTAGGCACGCTAAGAAAAAGTTCATATCCCCTCCCTATGAGAGTTTTTTAGTGAAAGAGAATACAACCTTGGACAATCCTAATGATCATATTCCTTTTTCTCCCAATATCTCTCCTATTTGCGAAGAAGATATTTTGGTGTTAGAAGAACCAATCAATGAGAGTTTTGAGAGTCCTAGTTGCTTCTCTCCTCTTACCTCTCTTAGTGAACAAGACATTGATGAACAATAAGAAACAACGATAGGTAATCATATAACCATTAAAACTTCACCTAGTCTACATTCATCTCCCAACATCTTCACCTCTTGTGATAATGCTCGAGAGGATGAAAGTGTAAGTGAAGATATGTTGGTTTTGGATGATCAAAACTTTAAGATCTATGACAATCCTCTTTATGCTCCTTCCCCTACCTATCCTATTTTGGAAGACACTAGGGAACACATGAATGAAACCATAAATGATCATGAAACTCATACTAGTTCTTCTCCTAGTATCTCTCTTAGTTGTGAAGAAGATACTTTAAGCAATGAAGGTCATGAAAAAAACATTCTTAAACAAGACAATACCATCATTGAAAATACCATTGAACATTCCCCTACTTGCGATGAAGTCATTTTGGAAGAACCAATCCTTGAATGTCAAGAACATTTAGTTTGTAGTTCTCCTAAACACTCTCCTACAAGGGAAGATATAACGGTGGAAGAAAATGAAAACATTGACAATAGTAGTTCCTTAGATGAAGATGATGAAGTAACATTAGAATCCTCTTTACTAATAGATCATGAAAATAAGGATAAGTCTTATGAGGTTATGCACATTAGATACCCCTTGAATTATTCTCTTGAGCCTAAACTTATCATCCATCCACCCTCTCAAAAACCACGAGTTCAAAAAACACCCATCCTTATTCTCGAACCACATAAGAACAATGTTTCACAACAATCAAGTTACAATACCATTGCTCATACATACAACACTAGGAACAATTTGCAACCAAGACAAGAACCTTCAACATCCCTTCCATTGCCTAATCCTATCTTACTAGGTCCCCCTCGTTGCCTTCACAATGTGGAAAGGAGTATGAACTTGTTAAACAGCTACAAAATACTCCTGCTAAGATATCATTATGGGACCTTATTCAAGCATCCCCTCATTATCATAACATGATTCAAAATGCTTTACAAAAAGTTACTATCCCTTCTAATATGCAACCGAATGACATAGTAGCAATGATTCAAGGAATAAATGCTTGCATTTTTTTCCACCAAAGTGAGCTCCCTCCTTTGGAAGTGCAAAAACAAAATGATGCTTTCATGATCATAGCTCAAAACAATATGATAGGGATAAAAAAACCCTTGTTGACAATGGATCGGCCTTAAATGTGTGTAGTGTAAACCTTTTAGATAAGCTTGGTGTCGATAAATAAAAAATGTAATCTGTCTCTTTCTCTATTAATGGCTTTGATAACGTGCGAAAACAACCACTTGGTGTAATCACTTTACCTATTAAAGCTAGAAAGGCCACATTACAAACCCCGATCCATGTTATGCCTGTTGATCTTTCATATAACCTTCTTTTAGGTAGACCGTGGATTCATGTAATAAATGGGGTGCCTTCCACTCTTCATCATAAAATGAAACACATCTACAACAACAAAGTGCACACACTTGACGTTGATCATGAGCCTTATAGTGTCTTACAACTTGAGAAAAACAAAGAGAACCCCTTGAAAACACTAACACCAATTGTACAAATGGAACCTATGCAATAAAAAGACAAAGAAAAACACATTGAAGAAGTCACTAAGTTATTAGAAGATGATTGGGGTTCCTTAGATTTCACACCTACATTCAAGGGAGAATACAAGATCACATCAAAAGACTCTAAAAAGGGAAAGGAAAAATCAGACCCTTCGAAAGCATCCACCTCAACCCCTTTAGAAGAAAAGACAACATACACAACAAACTTTGATGAAACTGGCTATCAACAACCTCCAAATCCTAAAGAAATGAAAAAGATTTATGGAAAAGGTTATGAGCTTATGAAACAACTTGGATATAGTGGAAAAGGTTGTGGTGCAAGAGAACAAGGTATTTTTGTCCCTATCGAACCTAACACATAAGAAAAGACTAGTGGTCTTGGTTATTTTCCTTTGATAGAAATAAACAAGCCTTCACTTAACATCAACACTCTTACAAAAGATTCCTCTAAGCGAACTTTGACAGTAGTGCATCCCGAATTGATAGATACTAGTGGTCTTAATTGTTATCACTTGAAAGAAATAGAGAAGTCCTCGCTTAACATTAATGTCATCATACAAAACACCAACGATTTGAATTCAATAGATTTTAAACACCTTCCTTTTAAATAACAGAACAAAATCTCGCAATCAAAAAAGTCTTGTGTAAGTATGACACCTAACACTAAGCAAGAGACATCTTTGTCACAAAATCAAAGAACACCTTCTACCATTGATCAAGAGAGTATCTTGACAAGACTCCTCCAAGATCGTCTTATCTCTCTCCCTCCAAAAACACGAACAAAATTTTACTAGAAGACTTCATTTTGTGCATATCATAGAGTTCGTGGTCATTCTACTAATGAATGTAAGGCTTTAAACAACAAAATTCAACATCTCAAGGAGTGTGGTGCTCTTCCTTGTGTTGAAGCACCTAATTTCTCTAACTAATGCCCATTTTCATCCTATTTGGCTCACCCTTGTCCTGCACTAAGTGGGGGCAAAGGGTTAGGTAGCCTTGTCCTTGTATGTCACCTATCATTGCCTCTTTTGGCTAGTTGACCACCTTCCATGTATATGTAAGAGCAAGCTTGGGATGTGGACAACATGCCTTAAGTTGGCATGCATGTGACATACTGAGTAATGCATTTTGGGGGTAACCATCTTTTCCTTTTTCATTTTTGGCTACTTTAAAGTAATTGCTCACAACATGGTGTTAGCAATTTCTTTAAAGTGGGGGTATACATTGGCATTATTTTGGCATGATTTCATTTGCATTTGTTCTTATGTTTCATTGTGCGATTTTCTTTCTTCCTGCAATGTGTTTCTTTCTTGGTGGTGTCATTGGGTTTGATTTCCTCCAAGAGCATGATATTTCTTTGACTTGTCGTCTCTTGGAAACATTAGGCACAATGTTCCCTAAGAAGAGACCTTGCACGAACTAAGCAAAATCCCTTTGAACATCCCTCTTTCTTGTTGTATTTTCCTTTTTGTAACTTATTAAAGTCATGGAGGTATGGATTTGATATGGTCCCCTGAGGCTCACCTAGTGAACACCTAGCTTCACTAGCCCTTGTGAGCATGAATTTTCTTTTGTCCTTATCATATTCATGGGGGTATAGCTTTGATATGGACTTTCTAGGGCTGACCTAGTGGATAACTAGCTTCACTAGTCCTTATGAGCGTGCATTTTGTTTGCATAGCGGATAGCATGTTCCACTTGTAAACCTATTTTTGGACAAACAACCTCAACCTAGTCAGCCATGTTGGATGACCAGTCAAAGCTTGATCCGTTGCATTTGTCCTTTTTTGTTTTCATTTTTCATTTTTCATTTTTTCTTTGATGGTGTATGTTTGCATTTTGGTTATGGCTTCATTTATCATCTACATGTGTGTTCCTTTGTGCTTATGTTGGTTTTTCATAGGATCTCGACCTTGGGGGCTTGATCATCCCTCTTGATTGTTGTCATCCTATCTTGTTAACATTCATACATTTGAACCACTCTTGATTGTGTGGTTGGCTACTTTAGTATGAGTTTGAAGCAATTTCATCCTCTCACTAAAGTGGGGGCTAAATGTAGTGTAGGAAAATGCATACCCTTGCATTTTCACACTTATTTGGACCCGCCTTGCTTTATTTATGCTTCTTTATGGCTCAATTTTTCCTATTTTGCATCCACAAGCCCTATGAATTATATATTTTTATAGAAAATCTTGACAAACATCAAAAGAAAAATGTTCATTTAATGTTTTTGTATGTGTGTCCCTGTTTTGTGGACTAGGACTAAAACGCCACCTAGGGCATCTTTTTCCTCCATGGGTTTTGGGACCATGATACTAAAAACACCAAAATAGGTCCCTTTTTGGAGTCACCTGTTAGAGTAAATCACAAAGATTACAATATACTTTTAGAGCAAGCTTATCATAGGAGTATCACCACTCAAATATCAAGAGACAACACAACTGCTATCAGACTCTCAGAATACAACACCGTCTCTCTACTGCTATCGTAATACAATGTTCACCCTCATAAAATAAAGTTACATTCTAGGGAAAGACAAGCCAACAAAATATCCACCATTAGATCTAAAACCTAATAATTAACAGTCTAGATTTACAATGTATCATTTATCTAATGTATGTCAGCCATTTTAGTAGTATCCTAAAAAAATTAACAAAAAATTATTTTCACGCATCTCACTCTCCCCCCTTATTCCATTGTATATTACACCTATTAGGGTAACTTGGAAATATATATATATATACACACACATATATATCCTATCAACAATAAACCATATATAATTGCAAGGTTGAGACATAATTTCCCAACAAATCTCTCACTTGTCAAACACCTTGCAAGAGCAACGAGAGGGAGTAAACATTGTCTCTTAATTGTTAGGGGACAAAAGGCCCATAATCTTTGAACTTCTTTGTGCTTACAAGCTTAGTTAAAGAACCAAAAACATTAATCAAAGTCTCTACCTTAACCAACTTCACCCTACCATCATCGACCATATCTCAAACAAAATGATATTGTACATCAATGTGTTTGGTCCTGGCATGAAATGTCGAGTTCTTGGCTAGAAATATTGCACTATGACTGTCGCAATAATTTTTCACTACACCTTGTTTTATTTCAATAACTTAACATATTCTCTTAAGCCAAATGGCTTCCTTAAAAGCATGAGTAGCTTCCATATACTTTGCTTTTGTAGTGGACAAAGCAACCACATCATGTCGCTTACTCATCAAACTGATTGTACCACCAAATAAAGTAAACACATAAGCACTGGTGGATCATCTGCTATCAATATCACCTACCCAATTTGAATCCACATAACCATGAATATCAAGGGAAATTTCTTCTTCAATCACATTACTATGATAACATAAGGAATACTCTGAGATACCACACAAATTATATTTGAAGACCCTTTTAACTGCATCCCAATGAACTCTACAAGGATTAGACATATATCTTGAAAGAACCCCCACTACTTGGGCAATGTATGGTCTAGTACAAACCATAGCATACATCAAACTTCCAATTGCACTCTAGTAAGGAACTTTTCTCATGTCTTCCATCTCTGATGGATATGTTGGACTATCTGAAATAGATAACTTTATTCCAACAAAAAGGGGAACTCACAATGGTCTACAATCCTACATGTTAAATCTCTGTAAAATTGAATTGGCATTCTTACTTTAGCCAAGCCATAGATTTTTGTTCTCTCTATCTCTTTTAATTTCCAACCCAAGAATGTGTCTAGCTACACCAAGATCTTTCATTTCAAATTTAGCAGCACGTTGAGATTTCAGTTATGACATCATACCTTTCCCTTTGCCAATAAATAACATATCACCAACATATAATGCAATAATTAGGAAATGATCACCATTAGTTTTATAATAAACACAATGATCTTATTTAGAACGCTCAAATCCCAAACTCAATACAAATGTATCAAATTTCCGGTACCACATCCTAGGACTCTATTTTAAGCCATACAAAGATTTCTTCAATTTGCAAACCAACTTACTTTTACCTTTCACCACGTAGTGCTCTATCCATGTCATATAAATATCCTCCTCCAAGTCACTGTGAAGGAAAGTAGTTTTCACATCCATTTGCTCAACCTCTAAATCATAAGCAACAATAATAACAAGAAAAAATCCAATGGATGTCATTTTTTGCAATAGGAGATAATATCTCATCATAATCAACACCCTCAACTTGAGAGTAACCTTTTGCAACCAACCTTTCTTTATACTTCTCAATACCTCCATTTGAACCAATATTTTTCTTGAACACCCATTTGTAACCAATAGGTTTTCGTCCTTCAGGCAATGGTACAAGATCCCATGTATCATTCTTTTTCAAAGATGTCATTTCTTCCTCCATAGAAATCTTCTAGGATTCTGCATCATTCATACCTAATGCCTCTTCTATAGATTTAGGTTCATCCATGTTATTATTCAAAGAAAAAATACATCTCCAATCATTAGGTGTATACGTTTCAAGTGGTTGTTTATTCCTTGTAGACCTACGAACAAGTTGAGTTGGAGGTTCTTCCTCCTCTTCTAAAGATTCAGAGCTAGATGAGCTCTCCTCAACTTCTTGTCTATCCTTGGGCCTCGATTCAACTTTCTCATGTGTAGAAGGAAATTGAATCACATCTCTTGTTTAATTTGTTCTAGCTGCAATGTAACAAAAGAAGGCTTAGTTTCTCTAAAAATAACACTTCTACTATATATTACCTTTTGTGTAATAGGCTTCCAAAGCTTGTATCCTTTCACACCCTAACTATATTTGATGAAGATACATTTCACAACCTTGTTCTCCAACTTTGTTCACTTCTCTTTTGGCACATGTGCATATGCCTTGCAACTAAAAACTCTAAGATGTATTAATGAAGGCTTGCGACTTGACCATGTCTCTATATGCATCTTATCAACAAGAGTTGATGTAGGAGACTTGTTAATCAGGTAACTGCAATGGTAATAGCTTCAGCCTAAAACCTTTGTTCTAGGCCAACACCACTCAACATACTCCTAGTCTGCTCCATCAATGTCATGTTCATTCTTTCTATAATTCCATTTTGTTGTGGAGAATACAAATTTGTCTATTGTCTATGAATACCACAATCCTTATAGAATCTATCAAAATCATTTGATAAAAAATCACCACCATTATCAGTCCTCAAAAATTTTATTTTCTTTCTAGTCTACAACTCAACCATTGCTTTAAATTCTTTAAATCGACTGAAAACTTTAAATTTACTCTTTACAAAATATACCCATGTCCAACTGTAATCATCAATAAATGAAACCGTGTCACCAAAAAATGTATAGATGGACATTTTTACGCTCACTTGAGTCTCTCCCATGGACTTTGGATTGATTTTGCCTAGATTTAATGTTGTAATGTGGTCAACAAATTCACATTAGGTCTTGGACCCTTGAGAATCATTAAGAATTCTAGGATGTATTGTAAAAGTGTTGTAACCCACTTTCACACTTTTCTAGGACCCTTTTATTATAATTCACTTAAATAACCTCTTTTTATCACTTACTGAGTCTTATTTCAAAGTGTTGTAAATAGTTGTAACAAACTCTCACACTTTTCTAGGCTTGCCATCACTAATTTGACCCTTTCTTATGTTTAAATGACCCCTTATGCACTTTCTAACCCTATTTATGTGTGTTTCAGAGAATAATCCCATTAAACCTCATTAAATACACTTTAATTCCTGATGCCCAGTAAAATTTCCCTTGTGGGACCAAGTCACCACCTGGGGCGGCTTAGTCCCATTGGGCACAAAAATCAAAATTATTTTAATTTTCTGGTGGGATTTTATTCTCTTAACCTTAAGGTTGGCTTGTGATGCGTTATTTTTAGGAAACATTGTAAAATCAAGTATAAATAAAGGGTTTTAGTACCCTCTTTTTTCATCTCCTAATCTCCTACAATCTTCTAATTTCCTAATTTCCTTAATGCATTTTCTAAATTATATTCAAGCATTCTAAACATAATCAAGCATCCATTGGAGAATCTTCTTGCATATCTTCATATTTCTAGATAAATGGTTTGGTAAGTTGTAGCATTGCACTTTTTTCATTCATCATTCTCTTTCCATTTCATTTCATTTTCTAGGGTTTGATTACCAAATTGGGGTTTGACCAAGGCAAACCCATATTCTCTAACCCTTAACCCTTTTTCCACTCTTTGCATGTGTGTTTTGTAGGTCTTGTATGCATATTTTTCAAAGAGGAAAGTGTTAAAAGGTTCATCAAATTCATTCAAGTCAACAAAGCCCTAATTGAAGCTTGGAGACCTATTTCAATCCATTTTCTACATAATCTGAACCAGACACCTGTTAAGAAGGGAAGTACATAATGACAGCTACATATTCCTACCCTAAATTCCCCAAGATTCCCATGTGGACTAAGTCACCATCTGTGGTGAATTAGTCTCACTTCTAGGCCTGGAAAGTGGTTTTTGCATTTCTGGACACCCATTTGGCAGAAACCTATTTTGGCATAATCTCCCCAAAATAGGACTAAGTCGCCCAGCTTGAAGTAAGTGTCCCGATTTGCTCCAACATCAAAATCTGTAGCATTGCAAAGCCTCTCTGCATCACATTTTAGTTTCCATGTGTACCTCTCCAGTCTTGTTCATTTTTTTTATTGCTTGTTTGCAATTCTTAGGTCATTTTGCATACATCACTGTGTTTTCAAACAACTTGCATTTCTTAGGTTTTGCATTAATAATTAATTTCCTTTTCCAATTAATTACATTCAAATCATTTCATTTAGAAATATTTCATCCATTCTTGCATTATTTTTGAGTGGGGACATTACACATTTTGGTCCATCTCTCTCCTTTTAGGTGGAAAACCCTAGAAGTGTAAGAGAACCTTGGATACCACAATTGGTTTCCACAGAAACATAATATGTGGATTTACCAATCAAAGGAACATCTACAGGACCAAACACATCAGAATGAATAAGATCCAATACACCACAAATATTTATGATAACTCGAGTAAAACTGAACGTATTTTTTTTCTTCCATAAATGCAATGCTCACAAAAATTGAATTCAAGATTACAATCACACAAACCTTCAACAAGGTTTTTATTTTTCAAGGTCCTTAGACCCTTTTCTCCAATGTGTCCAAATCTCTAGTGCCATAACATAGTTTTCTCTACAGGTAGCTTTTTCTTAAAAGAAAGAGCACCCTTGGGTACCCAAAATCCATAACCATCTATTGAAGGTGAAACCCTCACTTCTTCCATAAACTTGTTTTTCATATAAGTACTATTCCACTCAATAATTCATGCATCAGGCTTATACAATGTGTGATATCTAACACCTCTAGCAATCACCATAGCACCTCTGACCATCTTGCACCTTGCATCAAAAAATACTACCTGCACACACACATCTATTAGTTTGCTTATAGATAACAGATTTCATGTTAAACCAGGGATATGCAACACACCATTAATCCTTTTTATTATACCATCAGGAAACCTAATTTTAACTTTACCACAACCAACAATGTATAAATGAGAATCATCACCCAAGTACACCTTACCTCCATCAAATTTTTCATATCCAAAAAACCAATCTCTATTAGAGGTCATATGGAAAGATGCACCTAAGTCAATTAACCATGCATCATTACTTGCACGAGTTTCCAAAGCTGCAATCAATGCGTCACCATCTTCCTTCTCAAACTCAAAATCAAACTCAAATTTCTTCTTTTTCTTCTTCTTTTCTTCTTTGCATTCCTTACGAACATGTCCAGGCTTACCACAATTCCAACAAATAACTTTGGACTTCCCAGGAGATTTAGATCTCCCCTTGGACTTGATTTGTCATGCTTCTCATTCTTCTTTCCTTTTTCCTTAGGTCTTCCATGAACATTTAGGGCCTCCTTGGCAGTGATGGATACCTTCCTCCTCATCTCTTCAGAAAGCAAAGAACCCACCACATCTTAATTCTTCGAAATAACAAAAGTACTCCTAATAGCCATAACAAGAGAATCCCATGAATCAAGAAAACAACAAAGCAAGATCTGACATTTCTCCTCCTCGTCCATTTTGACACTAAAGGATGCCAATTGAGCCACCAACATATTGAATTCTTCCAAGTGGTATGTGATTTGTCCACCCTCTTCAATTCTCAAGGAATACAACTTCTTCCTCAAGAAAATATTGTTCACTAAAGATTTGGCCTGATACATATCAACAAGCTTCTTCCATAGTTTCTATGTAGAGGTTTCCTCATGGACATTAATTAAAATAGAGTCTTCCAAACTCAATCTGATTAGATGCTTGGCTTTATGGTCCATAACATCATATTGAGCAACCTGAGTAGGATCTACATGTTGGAAGAATGAAGAAGGTTCCCTCTGGACTTGTTGTCATTGATGCCAACATTTGTTGGTAATTGACTATGTAATCAGTACGTCCATACTGATCTGGTATCTTGATCCGAAAATCTTCATAGTAAAAGGAAATTCAATGAGTCTTTGATATGTTGATCAAGAATGTTAGTTATAGATCGTATAAATGAGTTTTTAGCATGTTTTTGTGATCTAGTTGAACTATCCTGATGACAGAACTTCGGTGTTCATTTGGCCAACAAGGTTTATCTTTTGAGTGTTCATCTTTAGGTCTAAGCTAACCTAATTTTTGGATAACACATTTTGTTTTATATGTCAAAAGAAATTTTATATTAAGCTGACAAGATATTTTGTATTTCAAGTGTTCTCTTTGTCATTCGACATTTTGAGGGATCCTCCTGACATCTAAGGATCACTCCTCTTGACATTGGTATTCTTCAGATGTGTCCTTTTGAAGAACCAACTCTGTCATTTATGCCTTAGGATGTGTCCTTCCTAGGCATCGCCATTATCATTGTCACATGGTATTTTGAGGGATCCCCCTTGACATTTAGGGAATCAATCCTCTTGACATCAACTTTATTCAGGATGTGTCCCTCCTAAATTCGATAATTCTCAACATCTGTCATCTGGGCATCATCATAGCTTTGACACTCTATTATCTCATTATTATCACATCAGAACAATAGATATCCATACGCACTTGAAAAAAATTGGACATTTGTCTGTTGGCTTTTAGCATGTTACTAGTTTTTTAGCGAGATCCCACTAACAGGATTTAGAGAAGCAGCGATGTATCATGACAATTGACACGCATGACTACTAGTTTTTCAGTGAGGTCCTGATCTTGGGATTTAGAAAAACAATGACGTATCATGATCAGGGCTCTATTTTTATATTTTTACAAGCATGTTGCTAGTTTCTCAAGGATGTTCTGGAAACAGGATTTAGAGAAGCAACGACGTTTCATGAATTATCTTTATCTTTTTCTGCTTGTAGATTGACAAAGGAAGTTATGCTTGTGAATATATTTATGATGGAAAAAGAAATGAAGGAGAGAAGAGGAGATATGTGGGTGATCCCACAATACTAGTTTACAATTTCTAGGAGATCCTATTTTTTGCTAAAATCACATATTTTTAGAAAATATTGAAAAGTTCCATTTAAAGGATTCCAACTGAAGAGAGTTTGATTGAACCACTTTACATCAAACCCCCTTAGATAGAACCATACTAGTTTTAAACCATACATATAATGAAGTATCCTTTACATGTGAAAATATAGTATATTATCAAAAAAAAAATGAAAAATATCAGTGCACTAGATATTGAAGTCCTTAATTCAACAAAAAAAATAAAATTGAGACATACAAAAAAAATTATGTTGTATACAGTCTGCCTATGTTTGAATTGTACTTGGTTTGATTTTGAAACTTGATTAAGGAAAAAATATTCAATAAAACACTATGAAACCAAATGAAAGTGCTAGATATCATAGTTACAAATCTAAATTCAAAAAAAATATAATTTTATTCTTAATGAAAAAAAAATTATATTGTATACGGTGAGCATCACTCCTTAAAAATGGTGTTTACTGAAAAAAATAGTTTTCAAAGGAGATGGAAAAAAGGGCAATCTAATTCTAAAAATTTTGAAAAAAATATATTTAGAATCTATAGATAAAATTTCAAAAATCACTAGTTTGCATCATTTTCAAATTCCTCATGGTTTAGCCACTTTAAGTGCCTGAAAGTGAAGATTTAGTTAGAAAAAACTAGTTCAGTGTCCAGTTTGGCCAAAATTTGTAAACTAGTATTGTGGGATCACCCATGCAAGTAATGCAACAAGTGTAATAGTGCAAAGTTACTAATAGTGTTTATATACTAGTAACTAGAGCATAATCTTGATATCACCAGAGCATAACCAGAATTGCTTTCAACACATTGTAGGTGCACTTATTTAGTTCATTTTGGCAGTGAGCCACATCTTTTGTATTTTGGTGATAAGCCACATTTTTCATTCAGGTTGTGAGCCTTTTTAAGGACAGTGAGTCATGGTAGTGAGCCCTATAATATCTTATAACCGATTATAATATATTGTGAGCTAGTCCTCGCTGTGGTTTTTCCCATTCTGGGTTTTCCATGTAAAAATCCTGGTGTCAATGTGTTATGATCTCTTTTATGTTTTGGTTCACTATTGCTATTAGATGTGGATTGATAATTGGATGGTTAATAATTAATTTAGCCAACGGAATGCTAATTCGCCCCCCTCTCAGTATTTGGTATATTCAACAACTGGTATCAGAGCTTGGTTTCTTTGAAAAAGTCTTACAGCTTGAGGAGGGTCCCAGAAATCGAATGCATGGATGGAAAATATCACTCTATTCCCTCGGAAGAAAAATCCATATCTGAAGAGATCAATGTTTCCCTCAAGGAATTGAACAAAAGTGAGGATGAGAAAGAAACTCTGAAAGGAAATCTGGAGGAAGATAATGATCAAGCATGAGGAAGTTGAGAGAGCAGATCAAAAAATTCAAGGATAGACATAAAGAAGTCAGTGATTAGT
Organism: Sequoia sempervirens; assembly: GCA_007258455.2. NCBI lineage: Eukaryota > Viridiplantae > Streptophyta > Pinopsida > Cupressales > Cupressaceae > Sequoia > Sequoia sempervirens. The sequence continues at coordinate 191,601 of VDFB02066562.1, forward strand.
TGAAGAGGCCAATGAGGATATTACCAGACTAAAAGTTGAAATAGAAGAAAGAAATCGAGTTGAGGAATGTCAGAAAGATGAAATATAGAACAAAATTAGTGATTGTACAATGCTTGAACAAGAAGTGGTAACCTTAAGAGTTGATCTAGAAAAATAAAAAGCACATGAAGAAATGTTCAAGACAAGTTCCACAATGCTTGATGAGTTGATTACATCTCACAAACCTACTAAAGACAAAAGTGGTCTAGGACTTGAAGAAGTACAAAGCTCAAAAACTAAACCGATTCTCAACAAAGTGGGCAATCAAAGAAAACTTCAAAGGAATGGTTATCAACGAAAGGACCAAAGGATCAATACCAAAAGGATTCCCATCTGACAACCTAATGCTCAAAGGTACCCATCTTTTAATGGATTTTGTTTCTCATGCAATAAATTCAGACATAGAGCAACAAAATGTAGAAGTGAAGTAGGATGAACTAGAAAAGAATAAGTCAAAATGTTGGATTCTTTGTTGGACAATGATATGTTTGCAACAAGTTTGGACATAGAGTTGCTGAATGTAGAAGTTAGATGATGATGAACATGTTTAATATCGGTAGAAGAATTCAATCTTTTCAAGGCTATTGTTACACATGCAATATATTTGGACACAAGACTAACCAATGCAGGTCAAGGATGGATACAAAATCTCTTGATCAAGGATATGTTGTGTGCCACTCTTGCAACAAACCAGGACATATCTTAAAATTTTGTAGGAGCAAAGTTGGGAAGAAACCGAATCCGAAGCAAAAGAACAAGTCTGTGAACAAGCTAAATCCAGAAGAAGTAAGGAAAGAAATGGAAAGAATTTGGAGAAAGAAGGAAGAACTTGTGAATAAGGACAAATCAAATGATCCTGTATCTACAACCGATACAAACAGTTCTTCTAAGAACCAAGCCTAGTAATGGTTTTAGGGGGAGTAGTCACAGAAAAATATAACAAGCCCCTGATATATGAGGTGTCTTGTGATGACACAAGGACAAGTGATGTGAATCTCTATTTTAATGGATTTGAAGAAAATTATGAAAAGAAATCAAGAATATCATAAGAATTACGGAGCTCTTCTTGGTTTACAGTGTATTTTACAAAGTGGTTGACAGCTTTAAAGCGAAAATGTAAAAATTCAAAATTAGGGAAAAATAGTAAATAATAAAGCAAGTGACCAAGTTAAAGAAAAGCACATTTACGCAAATTGGGAGAAGTAGTGAAAGTTGAAGCAAGAAAGAAGTGACTTAGAGTATCATACATCGAAACCCTAGTTCTCGACAAGCAAAAGGTATTCTCTATTAAATGAATCCCATTTTTTTCAAAATTGAAGGAACTCTTTGTTAAGCCCATTTAAGTTTGTTTGGGGAAATATAGCCACTCCTACTATTGTGGAAATTTCTAAGAGGCCCCAACCAAAGTTCAGAAGATGTTCATGGAAAGCATATGAAAATGATCTAATGGGTGTGTTCTCGCACATTTTGAGTAATGTGCTACCCACCAAAGATCCAAGACTATACATTCATGGGAAGCTCGAAGAATTCAATCACCAGGAGCTGAAAAATTTGTGGTGCAATGAGTTAGTTGATGATTTACTACTCAAGGAGGAATACGAAAACCTAGTTTAGATGAAGTTGAGTGTTTGGAACTGGTTTCTAAAATTTTCCAATGAGAGTGAGGAAAAATTTATCAGGATAGCCCTCAGTAGGGTTCACAACAATCTTGTGTGGGTAAATGAACCAGGGGTTATCAATAAGGAGGTAATTTGTGCAGTTATTGGTCTTTATGATGTCGATGCCATTCTACTTCTAAAAGCAGTGAAAAATGATGAGGTCACAAGGTTAACTAGTGCTAAGTCTGACAGAAGATCCCTAACCACAAAGTCTATCACAAACCTCGCCATCAAGTATGCTACTATTATGATTGGGAAAAAGGTCTACTTCATGAATAGAGAGAACTTTGTATTGACCATGACAATTAACACAACTTATGAAATGGTGGTGAATGGAAAGGATTTTAATCTTTGTGACACAACTTATATAATGTTCTACAATGTTCAGAGTCAAGTAGAGAGTCAACATGTTAATGACTAAGGAAGAATACTATGTTGAAAAAGTAAGACAAGAAACTCATGATGTGATTGGGAAATTAGCAAAAAGTTATGGGACAAAAACCAATTCTTCATCCCACACTACTCAAACTCGAGAACCTAATATAGTTGCAGAAGCAATGGATAATCCTATCTTGAAAACTGTTGATGAGACACTTGGTGCCTCAAAGACCCCTGCCCCTCAGATGGACACAAAAGAAACTACCGGTAAGACATCTGATGATCATCATAAGAAATAATCCAGTGAAAAGAGAGAAGAACACCAAGAATCCATCGAGAACGGAGAAGAGGAAAATGAAGATGTAAATGAAGGAAGAAAATGATAAAGATGAATGATGAGGATAGAAGGAAGGAAGAAAATAGAAAGTCATCCAGTGATGAAGAAGAAAAAGAAAAAGAAGGAAAAGAAGAGGAAGAAGAAAAGAAGAAAGAGGAAGATAAGGAAGTCATTTCAACTGAAGGTGAAATTCCCAAAGACCCTCAACCATCAAAGCAATTTGGAGATCCATCCAGAAGTACTCTTAAAGTTCTTCTTTCAAGTCAAGTTGTAATCCAACCTGTGCTTCCACCTCAACTAGTCAAGCTGCCATCTCATCCAAGCTATGTGGATTTGACAAAAATCACACCTAGTGATAGAATGAAGTTATGTAACACTTTCATCAGCTCGGTCACATAGGAGGCTTCAAATTCATATCAAAGAAGCAATGATTTGATAAATGAAGCTATCAAATCTCTACAAGAGACAATCCCCAGTGTTACTGCAGACAATTCTTTAGCTTTGATTGAAAATTTGAGGATTATTGTTGATTTTGTTAAAGAATACACATCCAATCTTAAGATGCAGACCACAAGAGAAGTAGAGTTGAATTTTCTAGAGAAAAGGTTGTTGTTTTTGCAAGATAAGCGTACTATTGCACGTGATAAAGCTTTAGAAACTTTGAAAGTGGTAAGAGAATGTGATGAGGAAGCCCAGCTATTATTTGTTTACTGCATGAAATGGTCGAAAGCCACTCAAGGTATCAAGGATTTAATGGACTCAATTGAGTCTCAACTTGTTGATGCCACCAAATATTATAAGATTTCTAGTGATAGAAACTATGTTAGGTGGATTTCTATTGCAAATATTCAAAATAAGTTCCTCATCTTACAGAGGTAGAAGGAAGAGGCTATGAGGTGGTATGCCCAACTTGGAAATCTAGTCATGTCCAGACATATTACTATATCAAATGCACTAATGGAGGTAGAGAAACTTGAGAAAATGAACATCGCCCCATTCACTTTGGAAGAAGGAGAAGAATTCTTGGCTAAAATAGAATCTTTGCATAAAACTCTCTCCAAGGAAAAAGGTGTATGGGATGATGGAAAGCTTGTTGGGTAAGTGATTATCAAATAATTACAAGGTGCCCCCAGCTCCTGAATTTGAAGTGTTTCCCCATCCTTTGTCCTTGATGTCAAAGGGGGAGAGGAGAAGAGAAAAGAGGAGATAAAATATGTTATGTTCCTATACATATGTTAGGGGAGTTGAGAATAATTTCTATTTTTGGATCAAGTCCTCATTTTTGGCACATGTTGCCATAAATGATAAAGGGGGAGATTGTTGGAAGAATGAAGGTGCCCTATAGACTTTTTGTCATTGATGCCAACATTGGTTGGTAACTGACTATGTAATCAGTACATCCATACTGATTCGGTATCTTGATCCAGAAAGTTTTGCAATAAAAGGGAATTCAATGAGACTTTGATATCCTGATTAGGAATATCAGTTATAGGTATAAATGAGTTTTCAGCATGTTTTTTGTGATCTATTTGAACTATCCAAATGACAAAACTTCAGTTTTTGTTTTTCTAACAATGTTTATCTTTTGAGTATTCATCTTTAGGTCTAGGTTGACCTAACATTTGGATAACACATTTTGTTCTATATGTCAAAATAAATTTTGTATTAAGCTGAAAAGATCTTTTGTATTTTGAGTGTTCCCTCAATTAGGCTGACCTAATTGATAGAGGAAGTTATGCTTGTGTATATATTTATGATGAAAAAAAAATGGAGAGAAGAGGAGATATGCAAGTAATGTAGAAAGTGTAATAGTGAGAAGTTACTGATAGTGTTTATATACTAGCAAAAAAGAGCATAATCTTGATATTACCAGAGCATAACCAGAACTACTTTCAACACATTGTAGGTGCACTTATTCAGTTCATTTTGGCAATGAGCCACATATTTTGTATTTTGGCAATAATCCACATTTTGTATTTATGTTGTGAGTCTTTTTAAGGATAGTGAGTCCTAGTAGTGAGACCTGTAATATCTTATAACTGGTTATAATATATTGTGAGCTAATCCTCACTGTGGTTTCTTCCATTCTGGGTTTTCCATGTAAAAATACTAGTGTCAATGTGTTATGATCTCTTTTATGTTTTGGTTCACTATTTCTATTAGATGTGGATTGATAATTGGATGGTTAATAATTAATTTGTCCAACGAAAAACTGATTTCCCCCCCCTCCTCTCAGTATTCGATATATTCAACACTACAGGCCTTGAAATATTCTCATCAACAACATCCCACAAATCTTGATTTATTAACAGATGCTCCATCTTCAACTTCCACATTTCAAAATTATTTCCAAAAAATTTGTCCACCTCTATTCTCCTTGATGAACTTTCCATCTAAAAATTCTTGCAACAAGATCACAAAGTATCTTCTGCATAAGCTCTCACTCAAATTTGGATTTGTTCAAAAAACCCAACAAACCACAACTAAAAGTAAAGGTGATCGAGCTCTAATATGACTTATAAGGAAGCTAAGGTAGCGGAACAACTTCCTACACTAATCTTGAGAGGAGAATAATGCAAAAAATTTACAAATCTTTAATAGTTACATAAACTTAAACACAAATAAACACAAATATCATGCTACCACAACACAGTGATTTACGTGGGGAAAACCCTTTTGAGAGAAAAACCTCACACTCCAAAAGCTTTCCAATATATTATTTAGTAAATCACAAAGATTACAATATACTTGCACAAAGAAATATTCTCACAGGAGTATCACCACTCATAGATAAAGAGACAACATGAATGCTATCAGAATCTCAGAATACATCATTGTATCTCTACAACAACCATATTACAACACCCTCATAAAATAGATGGTGCATCCACATGACCAAAGGAATCATTATGAATCACCTCCAAACCTTGCTTAGCCCTAGTACTTCAAAATTTATATGATACATTATATTGCTTTTCATACACACAATATTCACAAAAATGAAAATCAAAAGATTAATCTGAAAAACCATTAACCATCTTTTTATTTATGAGGTTTTTGAGACCCTTTTCACCAATATGACCCATTATGTGGTGTCATAACTTACATGATACAAATATATCAATTACATTAACATAGTTATAGAAAGTAGAAACATCAAGTCTAAATAGGGTGCCACACCTATTACCCTTAGCTAAAACCAAATTCCCTCTTCTTAACTTGCAACAACTCTTTTCAAAAGTAACATGCACCTCTAAATCATTCACTTTTGATACAAAAGTTAAATTTCTAGCTAAACCAGGGGTGTGTAATACATAAATTTAATGGTTTTAACCCATCCATCATTGAAAACCAATTTTTCCTCGAGCTCTTAGCCTATAATTTTCCATGTGCTATTATCCTTGAGGAAAACTTTCCCACCATCACAAGTTGAATATGTTGAAAACTATTCTTTATGAGGAGTCATGTGGTAGGATGTGGTGGAACCCCTCAAAAAAATTTGTGCTCCATTGATAATTGTTGCAAAATTTGGTTGTTTTCCTAGTTTGGGTGTGTCTTAAGACTTAGGGTTTCATTTGTTCTCATATTCTAAGGTTTATGTGTATTTTAAACCCTATCAAAAACCCTAAATGTCAATCATTTTTCCTACATTATAATTTCATGTTGACTAGTTATCACTCGTTCCCAATTCATTAAGTTGCCACTTGAGCAATTAAATCTGTTTACTTATCGACCCCTTGAGCCTAGTATCCTCGATTGTTTCCCATTGACTTATTATAAATATTGCTTCATATTATGTGGGTTGTAAGCCTTTCAATATTTTCCTTATTCTTAAGTCTAGGTTTTAGTATTTCATCAATGATCTAATGTCTTGGCCTAAGGGTTTATGTCCCCACCCCTCATCAGCCTAGTCAAGTCCCCTTTTTAAGTACTAACTTTGTGCATGTGCAGATTGAAGCTTTTAATGGTCGTGGTTTGATCATCAGATTTGATCCTAACCATTCCCTATGTCACTGTTCAGTTCTAGTTTCCATTATAATATTCCCACAGGCTAGCGGGTGGGCACCATGTATTCAATTTGTCACCAGGACCCATCAGTGTATGAAAGGCAGCAAACATTTGATATGATGAGATCATCGGTTGAGATGAGTTGGCTTAAGTTAATCTTAAACATCCCTCGCTAGCCCACAGGGAACCCACTAGAATCTCTCGTCCCTCAACAAAGAAGTGGGGAGGCACTACCTGGCACAATCTGCACCGTCAAAGGAATTATAGTAAGGCATAAAATATTTACAAAATATTTGGTATGGTGTGGAGAAATTTTAACTCATGAGCTACTAAAGGGTTCTTTCAAGCATGTGGTAAATAGAAAATCAAGATGTTATGATCATGGTTTTCCATCAAATCCAAGGGTTATGCACTATGGAAAACACTATGAAAGGTAAAGATGCATGCGGGTTGAGGCACCAGATTCAAACTGGACCATTCCCCACCTCCCCATTGTTGAAAGATGCACACAGGATAAACCCAGCAGGGGAGTGGGGAGGTTGACACATAGCCATTTTCATGTCTTGTGGAGATGGTGGAGCCCATAGGTGACTTGGAGGCAATGTCCACATGGTGAATCTTGATTGGTCAATAATGATAGTTTTTTATGATCATATTTTCAAACTAATTTGATTGGATTTGGTTTGTTCATCAAGCCATCTCACTGTGGAATCAATGGCTAAAATTCAAAGTTGATATCAAGGTCAAGTGAACCATTTGGGTTCATGTGAGCAAGAAATAATGGCGGATATGATGCCAAACTACTAAATTGATCTACCATCAAGCCATAAAAACTTGTTTTAAAGCATAATTACAGTTTGTTAAAGCATTCAATGTTCCTAAGGAGTTCTCGCTGCAAATTTCAAGCTCGTTTGACAACCAGAATCATGGTTTTCAAAGTGACTACAAACCACTAAGTGAAATCAATACCTTACTTTTCAATTGCTTAAAATTCACTTTCTCTATATTTTTATCAATAGGGTTTCTAGTCTCCTTGCATTTCTTTTAAGGTTTGACATTCAGTTCAAATTATTTTCTTGTTTAGTCCTGCTATTGCCTTGCATCAAACACATAGCCTGGTTGTAATCCTATAATTTGCTAAGAAGTAAACTTTATTTTGCACAAACCCTATAGCTATGACACCCAAAGTCAAATCATCCACATCAAAAGATCAACCCTCTGGGTCTAAACCTACAATTAGGCCTTTATTCCAAGATTTAACTAACCAATTAAAAACCTCAACATCTGAGAAACCTAAGGGTCAACTATTATTTTGAGGTACACAAATTGCAGATGGGCTTATAGATAAACAATGCACTATTAAAGATGCCACATTATCATACACTATATGGGCACAATTTAGCTATTGGTTTGGTAACTATAACTGTGGCATCCCTATTGGTAACCCATGGAGGTTGGATTTGGGAAAATTGGTGGTACCAAATTTTTATATAGATGTTGACCTACTAAAGGAAATAGTAGTAAACTATGACCCAGTTTCTAGAACTGTAAGAACCTTTGATGGAATAGAAATGGTTAAAGTTACCAGGGCTGAGATTGCTAAGGTCTTCAAATTGACTAAGTGGAGTGAAGACATGATAAAGATTGATGAAAGGAAATCAGAATGGAATATGAGAGGGTAAGGCATACATTCAAGATTTTAGTATTGCAGAAATTCTTGGAATCTATTAAAGGTAAAAGGAAGATCATTTTGGTTCCATCAAATAAAGAGTCGTTCCCCATCAATTATGTTGTCTCATAATTCTAGAGGAATTTCTATTCATTATGCAAAATCTTAGGTTTTGACCCAGCTACTAGCATGCCAATGGCCAAAATGTATATGGCTACCAACATCCAACACCCCACATGCAATACACTCTATGATTTTGGATCATATTTGGCTGAGAAGATTCATGAGGGCCTGGTTGCATTGAAAAAGGGTGAATATGGGGTAAGATTCTATTGGTATTCTTTATTCATGCATATGTTTTTGTTCAAAGGAGCTACTTACTTTGGAAATGATATGACATTGGACAAAAAGGAAGGTGATATGGATCTACCTATCCAATGCTAGACCACAATCCTTGATAGGAATGATAACAAATCCAATTTTGTGGTGTTTGAAAACATATTTGCTTCTAAATTGAGAAGGGTATTGATCTTGAACATGCCAAGGATTCCTACAACTTTGCACATGATTTATTGATGCCTAAAGATAGGAGGCTCAATTTGAACATTGATCATAATTGGGGAGACATTATCCCTTATTCAAGCTACACAATTCTGAGGGGATATGGAAAAAGTGTTACACCTCACATGCTTCCAAGAGATGTGCCATTGAGATTTGGTTTCCTAGAAGTAATGTAGCAGTTAGGAGATGTGGAGGACAACCATTTGAAGGATTAGAGTAAGGGAACCTTTTTCCCTACATATACTTTGTTGTCTGATTTTGTCATGAGGAACGGAGGATGGAGTTGATCCCACAAAGTTGGTTTACAATTTTTGGGAGATTTCAATTGATGGGCAAGGTCGTTGATGTCACAACTTTCATCAATTAGATAATTATTTATCAAACTGGGTGTGTCTTAGAGATATATGTGATAAGGATGGTTGTCACAGATTTTTTGGGGGGTTTTGCACTATTAACAGTGACTTTAGGTATTGATTTGGCTCCTTCAAGAGCTCTCAGGAGCTGGACTGCAATGAATAATTCCTAAGGATTAACTCTATCTTATTTCCTAAATTAAGGTTTTGTCGACTTATTTCTGACTTCATTGGACTTGGTTGAGACTGATTCATGGAGAAGACTAACATTACTTTAATTATTAATCTAAAATACAAAATCCAAATTAATTCTATATTTCTTTCAAAAGAAATCTATTTTAAGATTTATCGAAGTTAAATGCTATTTTAAGAACATAAATGAAATGTAAGGAAATGCCAATTAGTCTAGAAATCATAAATACTAATTTTCATGAATAGATTTCCAAAAAACTTCAATTGCATATTTCCACAAGTTCCATCATTGCTTCTAATTAAACTTAACAATTAATTACCAAACTTAATTCTTACAAACAACATTTAAATCCAATTAATTTAATAAACCTTACAATGATTCTAACAAAATAAACTTAACCATGATAAACTAAACTTAAAAGCGATTCAAGCAAATTTAACTATCCAAATTTAACATTCAATAAACTGAAAATGATTCAACTTATCATTCCATAATCGACATCTGACATTTCAGATTTAACACTAATGAATAGAAATAACATAACTCAGTAAAATACCAACACAAGATCGATCCCTTTGGTTGATCGGGCCCTACTCTTCCTCGGGTAACATCCCTTAACACAGTGATTGAATTAAATTTTTTCTTTCATTCCAATTGATCAAGTGGAACGCAGAACAAAGTATTTCCATTGAATTATAGAATTCTGATTGAAAATTATCTAACTCCTAACTAAAACAGAAACATGGATATTTATAACTAAATCCTTATTAGATTCCTAACATGGCGTTATCTACCAAGATTAAGGAAACCGAACTAAAGATTAAAATAAAACTAAAGCAAAACTGGAGTAGGACTAAAGCAGGACATAGGGAAATCTGTTAGATTGGCGTTGGGAGTAGAAGCTCCATAACCAACTACAAAGAAGCTGATTTGGACTTGAGTGATTCATCATCCAGCTGGGCTGATCAATGACGTGATTATTTCCCTTAATTAAACAAGGAGTTTAACTTCATCATCAGTCTTTAAAATGCTCTGTATAAAACCCTTAAGAAAAGACCAACAATTATGGTAGTAAAAAGATTAACACTACATAATTATCTCATTAATATCATCATAAATTAACACATTTAGCATAAACCATTACTTCAAATATATCCACCAATTTAGCTAAACATAAGCAAAGTAAGTAAATATGTTAATCTATAATCTACCGCCAGTCATGTCAATTAACAAAAATAACAAGTCTTTTAAACATAAAATGATTTAAATGAAATTATTTTGAGTCTCTCATCATTTTCTTCCCCACTTGTTCTGGACCATATCCTCATGGTTCCTCATCAATAATTATGGTGGTCTCCTTGTCCTTGTTTAGTGCCTCCATCCAAATGCAACAGTCGAACACTCCTTCCCTATACTGGTGTGGCAATTTTCTATTGAGTGCAAAGCCATGGTTCTGTCTTAGCTTTTCAAACCATGGTCTTAACACTCCCTTAGGTACATTAGATGATTCTTTTAGCTTTGGAGCAGGCATAATGATAATCAGCATTCTGAACCGCATGCCAATCCAAAATTCTTTTTGATGCTCAATTAAAGTGATCACATGTCTGATTCTTATCAAACTCCATCTAAGATTGTTCAAACTTATTGGCTCTCTTCTTCTTATTGACTCAGGAATGAGTTGATATCTTTACTCATAGGATTGTATAGCTTATGGGAGAAGTGTTCCTTCAATATTTTGAAATGTAGATATACTATTGAGAAAATTTGAAACATAAAGAGGATTAATGTGATTGAGCCTTACCACTAATCATACTGCTTTGATATATTTCTGAGCATGAGGCATTTCGGGCTTCATTGGTAAACCATACTTTCTCTGAGCCTCCTTATATTTGTCCATTTTACTCAATCATTCTACTTGATTTTGCATTAAGGAGACAAATGACCTAATTTGTAGCTCACTGACATAAACATTCAACAGAGAATCATCATTATCTCCCATATGCTAGAAAAACTCACACATTTGATTTTGAATGTCAAGGTGACTATGGAAGTAATCCTATAGAAAATCTCCAGCATTGTGATAATCCAGGGTTCTCCCTAAAATTAATTGATTAAGTTTCCATTCTAGAAACTTTTCTCTAAGAAATAGAGCATATACCCCTACTGGTCTTCTCATTGAAAGCATCACAGAACTTATCTCTACTGCTTTCTCAAGTCTTATTTCAATCTCATATTTTTCTTCCTCAAACTTTTGTACTTGCTTTTTTAGCTACTTATTTTCATGCTTGAATTTCAAAGCTGTCAAGGAGAGATATTTACACTGGGTCCTTGGAGGAATATCTAACGAAATATCAGATGGAATGGGAGGTAGAACAAGGTAGGGTGGAAAAGCCACAGAAGTAGAGGCTTCTTGTGAATAAAACCACATAGATTTCTATTTTAATTACTCCTCCTTTTGCTGCAATTCTTCTTTTAATTTTGAAATTTCTTCAGCATTTGCTAATGCTTGTACACTAGCTTGTTGTAGGGCATTCTCAGTTTTATTCAATTTCTCTCTATACCTTACTTCACTTTGTTCAATTTGTCTTTCCATTTCTTGAGTTTTGTTAAAGGATTGCTACAATTCCTCTTCTTTTCTTTTCAAATTTTCTTCAAGGAATTGCATCTTTTTCCTTTCTTGTTCTAATTCAGCTTCTAATCGAGACATTTTCATAGCCCTTAACAATTCCTTAGTTTCTAACTCCTCTTCATTCCATTTTTCATGGATTTCTTCTTCTTCAATCAATGGTTCTTTTCCTTTTCTTTTCTCATAATACGGAGAAGGTGTAGGGGATCTCATGGTCTCCTCTTGTTCAAATTCCTCTGATGCTTCTTGCTCATCAGATTGTACCCCAGACTCTTCAATAGAGTCATGGATTTCAAAAATAGGGGTTCTTTCAGGAGTCAGCATAGGGCCTTCAGCGGGCTTTGAGGCTACTAAGGAGAATGCATGGGTGTGCGGGTTTCTTCATGACCTACAACAGTCTCTTTCGGGCTTTTATAAATAGGGGTTTGAATTGCAAGTGTCTCTTTAGGGGTGGACACAATAGTATCAGCATGGCTAGGGCTTTCTTCAATCAATTCTTGCTTTTTCTTTTTGGAACTAGTACGAATTACCCTAGAAGGTTCTTGTAATTTTCTTTGACCCCTCTTTTGTTCAACCTTGGAAGATTCACCTTTCTCAAATTTTGACCCTTTTGTTGTGGGCCCCCTTGTGGGTTTCCCTTTTTGCTTTTCTATGGGTGCAGACAAAAATTATAACCAGCCTCGTTTCCTAGATTCTTTTTGTCAACAATGGTGAACTTCAACAATGGCAGAATTCACAGGCAGACTGAATCACTTAATAAAATGTGGAATGATTTTTCCTTGTTTTTAGAGCAGCCATTTTGAAAATGACACATGTCATTAATTTCATGCATTAATTTTCTTTACTGCTCCGGATGATTCACACGCCACAAAATGAAGTTGAAATTTAATTCGCAAGGTTGGCGGCGGATTTTCCACATGTCAATATGAACTTGGAAAGATTTTGAAAAGACAGGAAAATCATAACAAGATATGTTATTCTTACTAACATCATTCAATGTCACATCATTCCATATATCAACCATCCCGCCACTTTTTGAAATGATTAAAAATCATTTATTATCATTATTAATGACAATATGGCGGAGATGTCTAGACTTATAAATATTTACCTATTTTACATTAGTCTAACTACTTTAGAAAATAATATTCGAAAATATTTTTTACATTAAATGCACACCTCTATTTATTTCAAGCCTTTGAGTTCCTCAAGAGCCTTCAGGAGTTTTTTAGGAGCCTTCAGGAGCTCTTAGGAGCTTTAGGAATTACATAAGTTGAAAGCCTTTGATATTTTTAGGAGCCTTCAGGAGTTCTTTAGGAGCCTTCAAGAGCTCTCAGGAGCTTGGAACTTTAGGAGTCTTCAGGAGCTATTGAGAAAAATGGAGTCTTCAGAGTCTTCAATCTTCAGGATCTTTAGGAGCCTTTGGGAGCTCTTCAGGAGCTTGCAGAAGTTAACTTAGATAGACTGCCATTTGTTTGTTTTCAGTTATCTATTTTTTTTTTAAAGCAAAACACCATTTATTGGTTTTCAATTTACTTCCTTTTTTCGCATGGCAAACCGCCATTTGTTGATTTTCAATTTACCTTTTTTATTCATCCCTTCTTCAAAGGTTTAAAGATCTTCTCTCATGGAAGAAATGTCTTCTATGAGAAAATGTTTAATTATGTGTTGCAGATCATCTAGAAATTTCTCCTTTGTTGTTGACTTATGATATGTCTTCATTTGATGACCATTAACTTGCATGACTCTCTTTTCTCCATCAATCAGAACTAATTGGACAACTCCATTTTCAATTACTTGTTCTATCTCATAGGGTCCTAACCATCTGGTATGGAACTTCCCTTTAAACTCTTCAAATTTGGAGTCAAATAATAATGCCCAATCTCCTTCTTTGAACTGCCTGGACACAATATGTTTATCGTTCCATTCCTTCCTTTGCTTTTGAATCACCTCTGTATGCTGAAGTGCCTCCATTCTCATTTCATCAAGTCTATTGAGCTGCAAAATTCTAATTTTCTTAGATTAGGGTAAATCAATTCTAATTTCTACTACTATTTTCAATGTTTTTACTTAAAATTCTATTGGCATGACTAGTTTTTTCCCATACACTAGTTCATATGGAGAAAATCCAATTATTGTTTTCCATGTGGTATTATAGGCCCATACTGCTTCATCCAACCTATCTACTCAGTTTGTTTTCCTCAATGAAACTATTTTTGTTAGGATATTCTCTAATTCTCGGTTAGTGACCTCCCCTTGTCCATTCGCCTAAGGGTGATATGGCAAAGATTTTCTATGAGTCATTTGGCATCTCTGCAAAAATGCTTCCATCATTACTAATAAAAACTATAGTCCTTGTTCTGAAACAATTTCTCTAGGTGCACCAAATCTCTGAAGAATTTTCTTGTACAGAAGATCTGCAACTTTATCTTCTTTTCTTGTTGGTAGTGCTCTCACCTCAGCCCATTTTGTTGCATAATCAGTACAAACAAGTATGTAATGTTGTCCTTTTGAAGGTGGATCAACTGGACCCACAAAATCTATGCCCCATTTTTCAAATGGTTCTAGAGCTATTTTTGGCTGAAATGACATCTCCATGGTTGGTGTGGGTCTTCCTATTTGTTGACATTTATCATAGTGTTTGACAAAGAATGAAACATCCTTTGTCATTGATGGCCAAAAGTAGCCAACTCCTAAGATCTTGTGAATTGTTCTCACTACTGAATAGTGTCCTCCTTCAGGCTCATGATGACAGGAATGTACTACATCATAGACATCTAACTCAGCTACACATCTACGTAAAACATGGTTAGGGCACAATTTAAATAAAAGACCATTAATCCACTGAAATCTAGAACTTTCATGAATTAACCTCTTTTTTTGTTTGTGACCGAAGTGACTTTGGGCACTTCCCTGTTACAAGGTAATTTACCAAATCAGCAAACCATGGTGGATGGACTGTTATTGCAAATAAATGTTCATCTAGAAACTTTTCATCTATTGGTTCTTGATCATCCTGCAGTACAATTCTGGAAAGAAAGTCAGCAACAACATTATATTTTCCAATATTATCTATGATAGTAACATCAAATTCCCACAACAACAGCAACCATCTAATAATGTGTTCACCTACTACAACCTTATTCATCAAATATCTAATTGCAACATGGTATGTATGTACGTAAACTTTGTAACCTGTAATATAATGCTTGGATTTGTTTATTGCATATACTACAACTAAAAATTCCTTTTCTGTTGTATAATTTCTTTCAGCAGGATTTAAATTTTTGCTAGCATAGTAAACTGCATGCATGGCATCATTGTCATCTTTTTTTCCTAACATTGCTCTAATAGCCAAATTGGATGCATATGCATGTATGTGAAATGGTTCTCCCCAAACAAGTCCTTTAATGATTAGAGAAGTTGTTAAGGCTATTTTGATTGTCTCAAAATATTTTTGACAATCTTCAGTCCATACAAACTCCTCTTCCTTCTTGAGCAAGTTAAATAAGGGTCCAACTATTTTACTAAATGCTTCTATAAATCTTCTGTAATATCCAGCATGCCCAAGAAAACTTCAAACACTAGTTTGTTTCTTAGGGATCTCAATGTTCTGGATGATCTCAACTTTCTTGGGATCAACCTTTATCGCCTCTTTTGAGATGTGATGTCCCAGAACAATGCCCTATGTCATCATAATGCAAATTTTTTTCATGATTTAGTGATAATCTGTGATCCTTACAACATTTTAAGACTTTTTCTAAGTTTTGTAGTGCCTCCTCAAATGTTCTAGCATGGTCTGTAAAGTCATCCATATAAATTTCAACATAAGAAGTGATGAAATCTGCAAATATTGCAAGCACTGCTCTTTGAAATGTGGTTGGCGCATTACATAGTCCAAATGGTAAGACTGTATATGCATAGGTACCCCAAGGATAAGTAAAGGTATTTTTGTCTTTATCTTCAAGGGCTACTTGGATTTGGTTATATCCATTGAAGCCACCAAGAAAAGAGAAGTAATTGATGCTTTCTAGGTTATCTAGTACTCGGTCAATGAATGGCAATGGGAAATGGTCTTTCTTTGTGGCTTTATTCAATTCTCGATAATCTATGCACACACGCCATTTACCATTCTTCTTTGGAACTATAACTAGTGGTGAAACCCATTAACTATCAGAGATTGGGTATATGAATCCTACTTTGATCAGCTTCTCTATTTCTTTTTTAACAATGTCACGAAGAACAAGATTGATACGCCTTCGTCCTTGTCTAATTGGTTTTACATCTTCTGTGTAAATGTGATGACTACAAATTGAAGGATGGATTCCTCTCATATCAGTATACTCCCAAGAAAATGCTTCTGTGTGTTTTTCTAAAGTTTCCTTCAATTCTTTTTCTTGCGTTGGGGATAAAGATGAATTAATATTTAGAGGTTTATCTCTAGCTAATGTAAGCTCTTTGGTGTCTTTTGAGGAATCATTGGATTTTCAAAAAGTGTATTAAGAGGACAAGAATGTTGTTCATGTAATATTGTTTGATAATTTTCTTTCTCAATCTCTAAAGTAAACTCTTGTTCCTCACATTCTTGAACATGTTCAACTATAGTAACCATGGCTAACTCCACAATATCGTCACCTTCTTATTCTAAATCTTCATCCACACAAAGTTGAGTGTTCGGTTGTATTGACGGTTGTGCTAGTGGATAGAGTGACAATTATTTCTATTTTTTGACCATTTGATATGATCATGTTTCTAGATCTACAATCAATTAAGGCAGCAGCAGTAGCCAACCATGGTTTGCCTAAGATGATTGGATACCCAAAATATTTCTTTTTGGATTTAAGCACCAAAACGTCAACTGGATAATTCCATGTGTCAATGGTAACCATGATCTCTTCTATAATACATTTTGGCTTTGTAGTAGATTGGTTAGCTAACTATAGAATAGTTGTTGTTGGCTAAATAGTTGTCATACCTAGCATTTCAACCGTATCAGATGTGATAACATTTATGGAAGCTCCTAAATCAATTAGGAAATTGTTAACCTCCACTCCATTTATACTCAAGGTTATTACAGGACTTCCAGGATCATTATATTTCTGAGGAAGCAATCTTGTTGATAGTACATTAGTCAGTTTTGTCCCTATTTGTATTTTGGGAGGTAGCTTCTTCTTTCTTCTTGGAATTTTCATGCAGAGAGATTTTACTAACCGATTTATCTCTGGTATGTCCTTAATTGCTTGCAACAATGGGATTTCAATGTTTATTTTCTTCAACTCATGAAGAAGTTGAGAATCAACAACATTGATGTAGTTGGGTTGAGTGTTTTCAAGAGTGATATTTTCTTCCTTTAATCTCTCTGGGTAAGGTGCTTCATTGACGTTTTGTTCCCTTTCAATTTTTTTGCATTTTTGTTGAAGTGTCAGTTTCTTCCCCACCTTCTTGAGCTTTTTTTGTTGGTTTAGATTGAACAGTTATATTTTTCAATTGAATATCATTAATATCAATTACATTCAAATTAGGGGGAGTTGCATCATTATAGGTATTTATAGGATTTGGAACCGGTTGATTTGGTAGTTACAGTTGATTCACTTGGTCATTAGTGGAATTAGAAGCATTTATCACATGGGTTGTGTGTCCCCAGGGATATGTTTTCCCTTGGTTTTTCCATGGTTGGAACTACGTCTAGTTTTGTTGCCATGATGGCTAATTTGACTGCCATTGCGGCTACTGATTAGCTTGCCATTGTGATTGATTCCATTGGGGATTCATCCATTCAGGTTGTCCCCAATATGTAGGTTGTGGCTATTGTTGATATTGAGGGATCCATTGG